>CABHPH010132100.1:1637-44292 GCA_902168325.1 Peromyscus nudipes | reverse complement strand
ACAGGGTTTCTCTGTGTAGCTTTGCGCCTTTCCTGGAGCTCACTTGGTAGCCCAGGCTGGCCTCGAACTCACAGAGATCCGCCTGGCTCTGCCTCCCGAGTGCTGGGATTAAAGGCGTGCGCCACCACCGCCCGGCTCACTATTGTTTTAAAACACTCCCCCCCCAAAAAAAAAACTTTGAAATTTCCCCTTCTTTAATAATGTCAGTCTAAAGGTATGTATCATTAAATAACACTTATGTACACAAGGCCTCAGCACCACACAAAGAAGTACAGGCACCTATGGAATGCTGAGAATGGGGGAAGTACTCATCCACAGGGAAGAACATATGAGTTAGTTATTCAGTACCAAATGGTCAACCCTGAAAATATACACATACAAGTTACATTTTATACAGACTGCACAGGATTTATTTGTGTATTTTGGAATATTTGTGTATATATACAATATACATATTCATATACATGTACAATGACAATTGATAAAAAGAGGCTGTAAATTTGAAAGAGAGCAAAAAGGAGTGTATGAGGGGGTTTTGAAGGAGGAAGGGGAAGGGCGAAAGGATGTAATTATAATCTCAACAGTGAAAAATCATCATCTGGGCCTGCAAAGTAAAAGATATTTCTGCAGTGAAACAGTATTTATCAAGGAGTGCTTGTTTCAGGCTCTTGCGAACTAGCCGTTTGAATTTGTTTTTGTTCTGATGTAGCTATCTCCGTAGAAGTCCAGCGGGCTCATTGGGTCAGTGTGCTAACATAAAGTAGGAAACCCCCCACTTTGATTCCTTCTCATATATATTTATAAGCACACAACAGTCCGTTAAAATGTAGGTTTATATTCAGAAAGTAGTCTGTTGAATCAAGAAAAGATTTTGGAGTTATAGCTCACTCGAAGGATGCTCGCCTTGTGTGAGTCTTGAGGCTCAATCTTCAGTACTGAAGTAGAGATGAGGGAGAGGGAAGAAAAGAAGGGAAAAGAATTTGGATTTGGTATAGAATGACTTCAAAGAAGCAGACTTCAAACAAGATCCCTGCTGCCTTTTCTGTAACCCATGAGCTACATTAGAATGGAGTACAGGGAGGTACTTTAAATCCAGAGGAAGTTTATGCTCTTTCTGTTAGAGAAAATGCACGTGTCCATGTCATTACAGTCAGACCATATGTGTGGTTCATTTCAAACACATTTCTGATACTCGGATTGATTTTCCTTCACCATTGCTTCTTTGACAAGATTCCTCACTTCTTACTATGTTGTCTCCAGTCAAATAACTCTACACACTGAGATGGAGAGTTAGAGGAGAATCGAAATGCTCTTTCATTGCCCTTCGCACCTCACATCTCTTCTTGTTGTAGTAATGGCTTTATTTGTAAAGTGTGTGAGCCTTCAGTGACTCTCTTTGTACACTGGCCTGTTTGTTGAGCATGTCACAGTGTTCCTGAAGGTGGTTGCACACCCTCACAGCATGACTTGCCGCAGCGGGCCTGGCGCCTCTTCCATGGTAAAGAAGATGTTCAAAGAGCCCTCATGAGACACTGGCCAAATATTTGGCCTTAGAAAAGAACACAGGCTTAAAAATTCAATTTAATTGAATAAATATTTACCGAGCAGGTATTGTGTATTAGATACTGAGTTATATTGCCCAACATAAAATCTATTAGCAAAACAAATAGAATTATTTTTAACTATTTTCAGTCTAAGCTCAGTGATGAAAAAGAAATTGGTCTTTTGGCTTTATGTTGCACACCAAAAAAAAAAAATCTTTTATTTCAAGATCCTAAGGATGGACTTCATGAACACTTGTAATACCTTACACATTCTCCTTTGTTCTCAAAACAGTGGGTTGCAACTGATACGCCTTAAAGTTTTTAATGGAAAGGACCACAGATTCACTCTACCTATTTGACCAAAGATTCTTTTGATCTTATTACTAAGTCTACTGTGTGCTGATTTCTAAAATTAGCCCAACATTTTTGAATTCTGTTGTCTGTTTTTATTGAAAAAATACTTTTGTTCATTTGAGTTGTGTGAAGTAGTTGTCATTGTAGAGATTAGTAATTTATATTGTACAATATTTTAAATGAAGTTTGTATTCAGACATTCTTTGTGTGTGTCATTGGCTCATCAACTGATAGACAAGTGGGCATAGATACTGAGGCCTGAAGGTGTAGTTAGTTGGTGAACCACTGAGTGTGTTTTGAAAATCACTAAACAAGTTTTGGAGATCATATGTTGTTATGGGAGATCAGTCTATCTTTTTATCTTTTATAAGATTAACCCTGCTTGTAGAATAGATTCAATATCCCCCAACCCACCACCTTATCTCTCATTTTCATCATGTAATGTCTTAATAAAATTGCATCTAATCCTATTGTTAAGGAAACATCTATAGAAGTGACTCAGGAGCTCCCTTGAAAGGGTAAATAAGAAAAAGTTTTTAAAAAATTATAGGGGGGATGTTGACATGTGGACTTTTATCTTGCAGTCTCTGGTTTCCAGGAATGTAGGCTTCTTTCTCAATCTGTGGAGTCCCTACATGTTGTGGAATGCCATGTACAATCTCACTGAGGACTAACATGGGAAATAAGATTACATAGCAGAATTAGAGCACTGATTCCTTCTTCTGCAACTTGGGTGTGGTGAAAAAAAATAACGATAGGAATCAATCTGAAGTATTGACCAGTTCTTAAGAAGAACAGCTATGCTATTGGAATGGGGATAAGACCACCAGACAAAATGCACTCAGTTCTTTATTCCCCATTTTAGGAGACACACTAGCCTTCCCACACTGCCCTGAATGTCAGGCTTCATCTTTTCATTTCAGGATGAGTGTGCGATATATGTTTTTCCATTCATCTGTGAGAATGACTTGTATATTATTTTCTAACAAGCATATTATTCCAGGTTGATTATGCTTCTACAATAAACAATGTTTTTCGTTCTTTTACTCTTGCAAACATTCCAACACTTATTTGTTGATGCTCTGAACACCAAGATAGATATCTCTTCTGACAAATAGGAATATGCAGGCAGTGTAAAGAATATATACAAGTGCTGCTCCAGATCAAAAGAATACCATTGCACTGAGGGATTTTACTTATAAGTTTAAAAAAAGGCAAATTAGCCCTCAGAACTAAAGGTGTAACTGAGGAGAAATTAAATAGATTAAATAGCAATGTTAGTAATAAAGATGCCAAATTATTCTTGAATATTCTTGGATACTTCTATAAAGAGAAAATTGTGAACTTTTTAATTTGTATCTGGGATAATTTAGAAGTGCATATACCAATGGGAATGAATGTTTGTGGAGTGTAAGATGCAGATCAATTTCTATAAAATTGTCCAAATCAAGTGGTAAATTGTTAGTATCCATTGCAATTAGTTAAATAATTTTGTGCTTTCTCCAAGACACTATGATTTATTATTTACTCTTTGAGGAGTAACTTAAACTCTTTAGGGAGAAATGACCGTTGATGACGGCCTCTCAAATCCAAAAACAGAAAACACATGCTATGAAATGTACAACATGCTACAAATGCTCAACTACTTTTGATAGTCTGGTCACACAAGGGTTGTCTTAGATTGATGGTCATTGTGTTTTCTACATAATTCTTGGAGTTCCTTAACATAATGGAAACTTGGCAAATATTTGTTGTCTGGATAAGTTTAAATATGTGAGCTCATATACTACTTCAATTTAATCTCACTGGAGGAGCTTGCTGTTTTATAATGATGACAGCAGTTTCCATGAAGCAGCCCTCTTAACCCAAATGATACATGTAGCTAGAGTTTTCCTGCCTGGCCCACGGTCAGGATAAATCTCTTTCGCCTGCCAGTCCCACAGCCGCTCAGACCCAACCAAGTAAACACAGAGACTTATATTGCTTACAAATTGTATGGCCGTGGCAGGCTTCTTGCTAACTGTCCTTATATCTTAAATTAATCCATTTCTATAAATCTATACCTTGCCACGTGGCTCGTGGCTTACCGGCATCTTTACATGCTGCTTATCCTGGCGGTGGCTGGCAGCGTCTGGCAGCAACTCCTTCCACCTTCCTGCTCTTTTAATTCTCTCTGTTAGTCCCGCCTATACTTCCTGCCTAGCCACTGGCCAATCAGTGTTTTATTAGCAACACATTTGCCATACAGAACATCTCACAGCAGATACATGTGAGACTAATGTACATGTACAGATGTACATTAGTCTCATGTACAGATGTACATTAGTACATGTGAGACTAATGCACAGATAACCCTCATGTACATGGGTTATCTGCTGTTTTCTTAGCACTTTAAAATACTGTGTTTTGGCCACATATGCATTTGTTTCCTATCCTGGAATAATTCTTTTTTTTTTTTTAAAGAAAAATTTTTCATTCATTTTACATAACAATCAACGATTCCCCCTCTTCCTTCCTCCCAACTCCCAGCCTCCCCCTCCCAACCCACCCCCCATTCCTACCCACAAGAAGGGAAGGCTTCCCATGGAGAGGCACATCCAGTAGAGGCAAGTTCAAGCCCTTCCCCCTGCCTCAAGGCTGCACGAGGTGTCCCATTATAGGTAGTGGGCTCCAAAAAGCCACTCATGCACCAGAGATGGATTCTGATTCTACTGCCAGGGGGCTTCCCAAGCACATCAAGCTACACAACTGTCTTGCCATGCAGGGGGCCTAGTCCAGTCCCATGTAGACCCCACAGCCATTGATCCAACTTTCATGAGTTCCCTCTAGTTTGGTTTGGTTGTCCCTGCATGTTTCCCCATCATGATCCTGATGCACTTTCTCATAGAATCACTCTTCTCTCTCTTGACTGGATTCCTGGAGCTCTGCAGGCCTTATTCTTTATATTTTCCCAATTCTGATACTTATGCTTTTCATCTTTGCCTTCATTTTCTTTCCAACTATGGTCAAGCTGCTCCAGAACAAATCAGTGTATTGGCATATGAGACAGTCTACCCTCCTTCTACACAACAGACCTGGATGTCAGCAGCCGGCATCATGGAACAAACTTGCCCAGTGTAGATGGCCTAACCTATTTCTCGGTTGTTCATACGCCTTCTTTTGAAGCACCTGTGAGCCTTTTTCATTTAGGATAGCCTCTAACTGTTGCACCATGGATTTGCTGCTGCTTCCTCAAATGTGAGCATGGAGTGATGTGACGGAGAACATCATCCAGTTTTTCTATCCTTCAGCTTACTCTCCTCACAGAGATGTTTGGAGGATGACATGGGTTAACATTTATAGCACACAGAAAACAGTGTTGGATATGTAATAAGAATGACTAAATCATTTGACAAATAAACAGCGTGGAGGAAAAGGTTAGTAATGGTGATATTTAAACAAACACAATTTTATTTATTTTTGCTAGAATTCTAGGGCAGAGATTTTTGTTTTAATAATGTAGATTAGTGCCTAGGAAAGCCTCATGAGTTCCAGGGATAGTTTCTGCCTAGTAGTTAACATACTACCATAAAAAAACAGCAAAAATAACTAACATTCAAAAAATATTATTTCATAGATTGGAGCAGTGGTTCTCAACCTGTAGGTCTTGTCCCCATTGGGGGATTGAATGACCTTTCACAAGGGTCGCCTAAGACCATTGGAAAGCACAGTTATTTATATTATGATTCATAACAGTAGGAAAATTGCAGTTATGAAGTAACAATGAAAATAACTTTATGATTGGGATCACCACAACATGAGGAACTGTATTAAAAGGTCACAGCATTAGGAAGGTTGAGAGCCACTGGACCGAAGTGTCTGAGGAAGTGTCTGTGCTGTTTCTAAGGTTACAGAGTGTTTTCTAGCAGACCCTAGAGCTAAGCCCATTGTCCCACCAGTCATGAAATTTACTTTTCTATGTTCCTTCAAAAAATTCACTGCCTGCTCTTTTTCCAGTGGCTAATGGGTCATTTAAACCATTTGGTATTTATATTTCTAAGAATTCATTCTAACTTTGTGTAATACTAAGGTGACTTAACAGTATTAATTTGTTAAAGATATTTCCTTTCTAGAATAGTGAGGAATCATGACTAAAATGTTTTAAATATCTTGTCAATCCAAAAGTTTTTTTTTTTTTTTTTAGACATTTTATTTAAAGGACCTTTCTGGCTTCACATGCAACCTATTTATTCTGATTTGTGTAGATAATCATATAATTTACTTGAGTTAGCTGATGTTAGATTTTGCCAATTAGGATGGTGAGGTGGGGGAAGTCAGAAAAAGACATTCCAACTTCTCCATCCCCATTCAGTACTTATTTATGGAGTGAGTATCCGTGGTTTGGATGACAGTACAGTAATGGCAACTGGAGTTTCTGCCTTCATGCAGCTTAGATTCTGGTGGAGCAGGTGTGTATAGCACAGTGGGTTAGTAAGTGTATACATTTTAAAGTTTGAGTACACAACTACATTTTTATTCTGCCACTCACTACAGGACTGTGTGAGATTTTTTTTAACCACTCTGCCATTTTAAGGTCTCTATATGTGATGTGAAGATGATAAAAGTACTATATAGGACTGTCGAGTTAATCTACTCAAAGTACTCAAAGAAGAGCCTGGTACACAAGTGCTTTTAATTAATTCATTAATTAAGCGCTTTTTATTATTATTATTATTATTATTATTATTATTATTATTATTATTGATTAGTTGTATGGCCTCACCTCGAGTAAGGGTATGCATAGGGAGGAAAGCAGAGCAAGAGAGTTAAGAATTATAAAGCTGCGATTTCAGATAGGACAATCAAGATAGCTCTCCCAATGGAGGGGATAGTTAAAGTAGAACCCTGAATGAAACAGAGAAATAAATAATTCTAGCATTAAACAGAGGGGAATTCAAGGCAGAGAGAACAGTTAGGGACATTGTCACAGGGTGGCACAGTATGTACTGGTTCTGAGCTGCAGGAGCCTATGTGTTAGACGTTTAGGGAGCTAGAGAGGAAGAAAGGGCTGGAGAAAATGGATAAAGATTGTGTAGGTCTTCATGAAACCAGGCTTTCAGCTGTGGATTATATCCCAAACTATGAAAAGCCAGTGGAGGATTGTGTAGTGGTTTGAAAGAAAATGTCCCCAAAGGGAGTGGCACTAGTAGGAGGTGTGTCCTTGTTAAAGTAGGTGTTGCCTTGTTGGAGGAAGGGCGTCACTGTGGGGGTGGACTCTGAGATCTCTTTTGCCCAAGCTTTGCTCAGTGTGACACTCAGTCCACTTCCTCTTGCCTGCAAAATGTAGGACTCTCAGCTCCTTCTCCAGCACCATGTCTGCCTTGCATGCTGCCATGTCCCACCATGATTAACGGACTGAACCTCTGAACTGTAAGTGAGCCACCCCAGTTAAATGTTTTCCTTTATAAGAGTGGTCATGGTGTCTTTTCACAGCAATAGAAATCCTAATTAAGACAGATGGAATCTGGGGAGACAAGATTCTGTATAACAAACAGAGGTCCAGCATGGAAGGGAAGAGACTAGACTGTTAAGAACTTTATTCTAAAACTCACTGTAGCTTAAGACACAGCAGGGCCAAGGATATGTGACACATAAAAATTGAACACAAGATGCATTTAAAATGTACAGCTAACAATATCATCTAAAGTTTGATTGGTGTGAATAAAAGGAATCGACTCTGTTTCAGTTAGAGGTCTGAGCATCCTGATGATGGTTGTGCCCTTTACTGTGATGATGTACTTACAGAGGAAGTCCAGTCACATCAGGGTTTCATTTTGGTGCATAAGAACTGAGGTATCAGCTGAGAGTTTGTCCACAGTGTGGGAGCCAGTTACACCCTCGTCTAAAGCATGCTTCCTAAAAAGTAAAACAAAACAAAACGTGAGGGAGTGGGTTCCACAGAGAATGGAAAGATGCAAAGATGCTTTGTCTTTTGAAGAGTTTTGATATAAGTGGAAGAAAACATGGAGTATCACTTAGAGACTTTGTGTTTTTCTTTTCTTTTTAAAGAGAAATTAAATCATAAGGTTATGCACTCTTGGGAATAGGTTTATCAAGAGTTTAAATGAAATATTTTGTTGATGTGCAGGAGTAGGGATAATTTCAGGACTGAAATACTTGCATAAGTAAGAGGGGATACGCTTAAACAGAAAGGAAAGAGTGGGCTATAGGGATGTCTGTGCACTCTGAGAAGTAAGCTATTTGTGCATAGAGAGAAAGTGATAGATACAGAGGCTGTGAAATCTGTGGGAGTTCTCTTTTGATTCCTTCTCTCCTCAAAACTTAAATAACAAGCTGAGACCAATGTGAACATATTTCACAGTAGAAAGGGGACAATAAGAAACAGTCACTCTAGACAATGAGTTGATGAATTAAGTTGTCAGCAATACTGAGGATTTATTTGAGGCTTGAGATCACACTTTTAATTTGACTGTATGGGTATTGCATATGGTGTATGTATTTGTGTTTTATACACACACACATGTAGGGGGTATTCATGCTCATTCTCATGTCTGAAGGCCAGAGAAGGATGTGGGTTGACCTGCTCTATAGCTCTGTCTTATTCTCTTGAGATGGGGGGAAGTCCCATGTTGAAGCTGGAGCAGGCCATTTCAACTGGACAGGCTATCCAGCAAACTCCAAAGGTCCATCTCCCATCTCCCTTTATCTTACACAGTGATGGCCTTACAGGCACATGTGTGTATTTGAACTTAGACCCTTAAGGTTCAAGAGCAAGTGCTCCTACCCATTGAGTGCTCTTCTCAGATCACATTTTGTTTTGTTGTCATCAGTGAAGTTTAGCTGTTTGCGTTTAAGCATGGATCAAGTATATAGTTGGCTTTAACCAGAGCTGGAGATTAGTCAAGTGGATTACGACACACTGAAAGGGAAGATGTACCATGGGCCCACGATGTGCTTGATTCTAGGGAATCATCACCAAAGAACATAAGTGAGAAAGCAGAGTCAGGGAATTATAGATGCTTCTGGGCTGAAGGACTATGTGGAATGGATGGCAACATGAATGCTCAGAATAAATGAAAATGATTTTGAGAAAGTAGAATGTTTACAGTTGAAAATTGACAGCAGCAAAATCTGGCAGGTAACTGGCTATTTTGCTGCAGTGGACTAAACTTCTAGAAATAGACATTTGTCCCCAAGAACTCGGAAGTCAGATGATTCATCCACACATGTATTCACATAAATAAGACCATGGACAAAAGAAGCTATAAAGAGAAAGTAAGTCAAGAGCTCCTGGGTGAGGTAATTCTAGGAAATTCCCAGGCAGGTGGTGGGTATACGAGTTCACCTATCCATTTTGATGTTTTCAGGATTTTCTAGAAAGAAGACAATTTAGCACCTACAATACCCAGGTGACTTTCTTAGGGTATCAGAAGATGCATCAGACCTCTTTCACAAGCAGTTTGAATGTCATTTTGCATGGGAAATGAGACTCGTACAGAATTAACTTAAAATCAGGTTAAAAATGTGACGCATCAAATAGTAGAAATATAGCTAACACACAAGGGGTAAGCCAAAGAGTTACTTTCAGATGAGGGATCTAGAAGTTGCACTGCATGAATGACCTGCCTTTCAGTAGTGCAGAGGGAATAGGATTTGAGCATAGGAGTGCAACTTTATACACAGGAAAGAAACTCAGTGAAGACATGAATAAAGTCAGGAAGACAGCAAGGAGTCCGTTTTTGTTCACAGCATGTAGAGAAGAAACACAAGGGAGAGCTGGAGAATCCAACAGTGTCCAGGTAAGGATTCCAATGCCAAGTGAAGGCCTTTTGTTCTTAGGCAGGAAGAAGTGAGGCAACAATTAAGAATGCAGCAAAAGATTTCAGAAAAGCAATGACATGGTCAAACATGGGCTTTAGGAAGATAAACTGCAGCTCTATGTCCACTGGTTGGGAGAGGAGGAATATGGGGGACAGACAGGTATAGCATAGGCCAGGTCGGGTGTGTGTTATATTTGTTATGCAAGTTTTTTTTATTGGTCCATAAATGCTCTGTTGATTGGAAGGGGCACTGAGACAAGGCAAGAGCAGTGTCAGGGGACTGAAAATGTTTTGACCTTGGCTGACTCTGAAGAACGTGTCATAAGAATTAGTACAGAACACGAGAAGACCAGGATGAAAGATGTGTGGAAAGATTATCAGTCTGGTTTTGATATATTGAGTTTGAGGTACCAATTAGCATCTCAGTAAAGTTATCAGAATGGGGTGACGGAACTAGGGAAGTAAGTGGCACTAGTGATAGAGTCCTGTGGTATATTTATTCTGTAAGGATCAGAAGCCACAGTTGGGGATAAGGCGAGCAAGAGCTAGCTGGAAAGCAAGCCACAAGACGACAGTGGTAGTCAATCTAAGAGAAAATTAAGGATGAGAGGGATGTGTACTACTGTGAAAAGATCCATCAAATATTAGAACAAAAACTACAGATGTGCAGCTGGATCCTGTACCTAGAAAGTCACAATTGATGGGTGGTAGCAGGGCAATATTAATGAGAAGCATGGTAGCCTGGCCCTGATCATTGACCAACACTGGGATCGGAATAACAATATTTCACCACCAGGAAGGATACAGACAGCATGTCATGATGTAGAAGATGAGCGTGTAGTTGTATTTATAACTTTTATGACCAGTTATCATAACATCCAAGTGTACAACCCATTCAAACAAGCCTTGATGGAAGCAGTAAATTATGACGTACTCTAATGGAGGTTTGTAATACTGAAACATGAGTCTTTAAGACGAGATCAGTTTACATCAAATGTCCTTGGTTTAAATGTCTGTGTCATCGTGTGCAATGTGGGATTCTGAATTGGTCCTGGAATAGTAAAAGGATGTTAGTAGAAAAACTGGTGAGATGTAAGTCAGTATATAGTTACACAGTAAAGTTAATTCCTCAGTGTGGTGTAGCATATAAGATTTATTATTAAGAGAGGAAACATGAAATATAATAGAAATGCCACACGGTTTTTGAAGTATGTCTGTAAATAATATCTCAAATTTTAAGAAAACTTTATTTTTCAGCAAAAGAATCCTTCCAAATCCCATGTTACATGTAATGGGAAAGATTCTCTATCAAATAATTAAAGAGAAAACTTTTGATCTCGTGTAGATAGAGTTCAGATCATAGAAAATTTTAATTGTGAGAGCTAATACATTTCAACAATACTGTATATAAGTGAGGCTGTGTTAGAATTCTCTAGGGGAAGGACAGATGGAATGAATTTATACCTATTAAAGTGGTATTTATTAGATTAGCTTATATCACACTATCTGGATTAGTCCAATAATGTTTGTCTTTATCCTTGAGAGACTGCAAAGCTGGTAGCCATTCAGTTCCCGAGGCTGCATGCCTCAGCAAACCCAACCTGGTGCTGAAGACCTGGAAAGCAACCAGTCTTCAGTCCACATTGGAAGCCTCACGAATCAGAGTTCTTACATCAGTGAAGTAATGCAGCACCAGCAATGGCATCAGCAGTAGGGTTAGATGAACTCACAAATGTGGAAGTTGTACTCAGCAGCAAGAGGTAAAGGCCATGAGGCAAAAAGCAGAGTTTTTCTCTCTCGGACCTTTTATATGGCTGCCACCAGAGAAGCACTGCCCACATTTTGAGAGAGTCTTCCCTCTTCAAATGACCTGATCCAGAAAATCTCTTACAGGTGTGCCGTATGACTTGTCTGTTGATTCCAGATCTGATCAAGTTGACAAACAGGATTAAACTTCATCCTGGTTCTTATTATAAGAGCACGGTCTTTTTCATGTATCTGTTTTCTTCTGTTGACTTCTAGATGCATAGCTTCAGTAGCCAATATCAAATGCACAATTAAACCAGTGCTACTTTTATATTTGTATTTGGCCATAGCAATACTTAAGTCATACTTAACATTTTCCTTGCTAACAAGATCAAAAGGAGGACTAGTGCCCATTGTTTATTAAACAAAAACTGATGTATCTCAACCAAAAAAAAGTAATTATTATTTCTTCCTGGGAATGACTTCATTTTAGAAGATGATGTTTTACACAGATGACTCCTGTTATAAAAAGCGACACTGTGTTTCTGGAAGTCCTGGATATTAGGATGCTTGTGTAGCTGAGATAGGGGTTTCCATCTCTAGCCTCATCACTCTGGTCTTACCTCTGTTCCCTCCAAGATTGGATGATGCATAACTTCCTGATACAGAGCTCTACTCTGTTTTGATACACTTTCTATGTAGGCAAGGGAAATTGATTCCCATCTTCTCTTGGCTTTTGTTACTTAATCATCTGCCTATCTATATACTCCATAAAAGACCTTCCTAAACTGCCTTCCCCTGCTTGTATTCTTTTATGCCCTCCTATTTTATGCTTAAGTGTTTACTGGGCTGAATTTTGTTACATATATTTAATAATTGATATAGTTTATTTTACTGTTGGATAAATTTGATCATCTATGTACTAAGTAGTTGAGAACTGGGTTAAGGCTTATAATATGATGGAGAACAGAAAACACATCTAATATTTTTAGCTTTCTACAAACCATTTGAGAGACTGTGGCCGATGAGACAGTCATTACAAAGAAAGCTGTTTCTATCTCAGCGTCCACAGGAAGTAGACCTCATTGACCCCGGAACCAGTGTAGTCATGTTATCTGCACAGCTTCATTCTTGGGCTAGTTCCTGTAAAGGAATGTAGAGCTATATAAAGTTTGTGGCACCAAGGTGATCACTGAGCACATCAATAAAACATAAGCACTCATTCCATTGTGATGTTTTACTCTTTTATCTGTTTTATACAAAAAGTGTTAACTTTACTGTTTCATACCTCTTCTTACCCTAGTGTGCTGTGATCAAGTCTGAGTTCCCCAAGGAAGGTACTATTGGGCAGCCCGGTCTTGGTTTGTGAAATGCTTGCTCTTTTGTAGACATTTAATGAATGCTCTTGGGGGTCTGTGACAAAGTGTGAATAATTGTTTGCTGAAAACTGGAATATAGTGTTTTCTTACAACCTTAAGAAGATTACAATGTTCTCTTTGGCGTTTCCTTGTTATCTTTTATTTTGGGGTGGTCACACTTCTCAACAGTTGGGGATCTAGTGTGTGGTGGACACTATGATTCCAGCATTTGGGAAGCTAAGGCTGTAGGATTTGGTGCCTACAGAGTAAAGAACCTACCTCCCACCTAACCCCTTAAAGATGGGATCAATTTGAATAATTAAAAATGCATCTGTCTGAGCTAATCCATCTATTGCTCTGCTCCCTGTCTGCAAATATAGTAAAATCAATGTGCTCATGTCTGGGTCATAGCCCCACCTACTACTTGTTAAAAGCAGATACAAAATAGTGTTTATGAGAAAAGAAACAGGATAGGGTGAGGCATGTGTAAGTGCTGTTTTCCTTCTTTTTTATTTGAATTAGGAATTGTAGGGAGAATTCCATTGGGGCAAATAGTCATTAAAGGTCTGCAAAGCAGGTAATTAAATATAAGTGCAATGGAGGAAAAGCACTGTAATAGATAAACAGTGTTCTCTTAAGTTGGACTATTTGTTTGTTGTGGTATGTAAAACTTGGCTGTGCAGAGAAAAATTTCTTACAACAGTCTTGCTTGTTAATAGAAAAACCCAACGTCTTGGGAAGAAATTTGAAAGAGATGCAAGGGTCTAAAGTGGTCCAGCTGTTCTGAGATGAGTACCTAGATTACTGGGTAATGCAATGGGAAGTAATAGTGAAAAATTAGTTAAGAGGAAAGCAATGCCAGATCTTAGTCAAAAACTTGGAAAATGAATGGGACACCTCGCACAGCCTTGAGGCAAGGGGAGGGGCTTGGACCTGCCTCTACCGAGTGTACAGGGCTCTGCTGATTCCCCGTGGGAGGCCTTACCTTCTTGTAGGAGGGAATGGGGGGTGAATAGGGGGATGAGGCTGGAGGGGTGGGAGGAGGGAAAAGGGGAATCTGTGATTGGTATGTAAAATGAATAAAAAAAAATTCTTAGCCAGGCGGTGGTGGTGCACGCCTTTAATTCCACCACTCAGGAGGCAGAGGCAGGTGGATCTTTGTGAGTTCAAGGCCAGCCTGGTCTACAGAGTGAGATCCAGGAAAGGCACAAAGCTACACAGAGAAACCCTGTCTCGAAAAACCAAAAAGAAAAAAAAAACTTAATAAAAAAGTGAAAAAAAAAAAAAGAATAGTCAGGGTGATTCTGAGTGTAGGTATTAGCTATTTCTTGTCTTAACCTGTGATAATATTTTATACATATTCATCTAGCTTTAAATATCATATATGTGGTATTTAGTTATAGGTACCATAGTTTCTATTGTGTGTTTAATCATTTAGGTAGAGGGTTTGTAGTATCTGATTAATTCAGTTAATTTAGATATGAGCTTTAAATGATTAAAATCTAAACAGCTTTCTCCTTCAGAAATCCTTTTCATATTTAGCTATGCTATATCTTCCATCATGGTTTTACATAAATAATATAGGTGCAGATTTAAAGACCCAGTAGTATCAAATATAAAACGGTAACATATTTCAAACATAGCTTTAAAGTCACATGCATAATGTGATCTTTAAAAAATATTTTTATTAATTCTTTGATGACTTCATGCAATGTGTTTTGACCATATTCACCCCCAAACCCTCCCCTTAACTCCTTTTAACTCCTTCCAGATCTACTTCCTTCCCTCTACCACCCAAATTTCCAGTCCTCCTTTTTTTTTTTTTTTTAATTGAGCCCACTTTGTGTCTTTCTTTCTTACATTTCTCCGTGTGGAGCCATTCAGTGGAGCACAGTCTACTGGCAAGGGACAACACCATTAAAGAAAACTGACTCCTTTCCCCAGAAGCCATCAACTAACTGTCTATGGTTTCTCAGGTAGGGGTGGGGACTCATGGACCCCTTCTCTCGCCATGCTAGAATTCGATCTTGTGCACATAACAGCTGCGAGTTCCTGAGCACAGCAGTCAAGTGGTGTAATGTTGGGGAGGGGTTGTGATACAGATGTGCTGTTTATGGCTGAGCACTCTGTAGTTTAACCAGTTGTGGCTGCATTAACCACCGTCCACTGCACAAAGAAACTTTACTGATGAGATTTGAAAGATGCACTAATGTAGTGGTAGAGAGAGATGAATTTTTGATCTTTTTGATGTCCACAACTTTTGCTTTTCCACATTGTACTAAAAGATCTGAAGCATATCTGATTCGTCACCAGAATTAAAGACCAAACACTGTTGTCACTCCAAGGATAGGGTTGATGTTCCTCAAATAATTTAATGAACACACATTTAATAGAATTCAAAATGCAATATTCACACACACAGATACATATGTATACATATGTATATATGTATACACACACTATATATACACGTTTTACATACATTTGAGGTTTGGCTTTTGAGATAGGGTTTCTCTGTGTAACAATTCTGGCTGTCTTGGAACTCGCTCTATAGACCAGGCTGGCCTCGAACTCACAGAGATCCACCTGCCTCTGCCTCCTGAGTGCTGCGATTAAAGGCGTGCACCAGCACCGCCTGTCTCCACTTAAATATTTTTAATTAAACAGGTGTCAGCCTGGTTACTTTTATGACCATCATGATGTGAATCTTAACTACATGCATGCATTTCAGATTATCACTTTATGAGAGCAAGATACCATGTTAAATACCATTTTAACAACTACAGTTCATAGGTATTGTTGTTGGCATGTATGAGTTATTATTGAATTCATTTCAAAGAGTAAAGACTTGAATTTTCAAAATATCCAACTAATTGAAAAATCAAAATATATCATAAGTCTGTTTAGATCTGAAGCAAGGCGCCTTTCACTGTGCCATATTGTCTTTCTAAGATGACATCATTTAAAAACTAGCTGTCTCTGAAATGATTAGTGGTAGAGGAATGAGACAGAATAAATTTTTAAATGAATAAATGGTAATAATAATTTACTTTTCCCACACAGTTTTTTTTCTAAGATGGTGAGAAGTTGATAATGATATTCCTTGATATTTTATACTACTTTATCCCTACTTTTAGAATTTTTTATTTTAAACCAGTAGAGCATGGCTACATGTATATAAACCTAACAGTTATTACTCTGAAGGATAAAGACATTCAGACCTGAATGAGTCAGAGTTTTTTTTATTTGTTACTGCTACAATGTTGTGCAATGGTTTGTAAAATTATTACAGCTAACTGCATAACATAATAAAACTCCATGTTGAATATGTATTAGCGTATCCTGTGAAGAGTGAAGAGTCACAGTGAATTAGAAGTGAAAGTTAGTTTTTGATGGATAAAAGCAGATGACATTAATTGACTACTTAGACAACATCCATCGAATTTCTTAAGGGTGTGCAGTATAAGACTGTGAACTTTGGCAGGTCAGTATCTGCTAGATTTTTTTTTTTAATTTTAATTACCTAATAGGAAGAGGTACATCACTGGATGGCATTATAGGCTAGTGTTTAATTGTTAGAGAAATTTACATTCCCTAGTATTCGGACTATATAGCAAGTAATAGCTTTCATTTTGGAGTTTATCAACCATTTTTAAACGGGAATATTTTGGCATTACTATCAGAAAACTGCAGTGTGATAATGAAACTCAAAAGACCATTCAGCGTTTGAAAAATAGCCTTTAAATTGCCGGGTAAACAGAATGTGGTTATAAATTTCCTCTTGGACAATTTTTGTATCTAAAATCATGCAGGGTTTTACAGAATTCCACATTTGCTTCACTGTTGGAGTCATAGAAAAGTCTTCCTATTTTTTTTATGCAGTTAGAAGTTAGCGTGTGCCACACAGATTGTGGTGATAAGTTCCTAAGTTTTTCAAATGAGAAATTCATTTGAAATTCTTTTGATTTTCATCAAAATCCTTTGGAGCACCTAATCGGTATATAAGTACATGAGTTAAAACTTTGCTTCTGTACCCCAATCCCATTCTGCACAAATGTGGTGCTTACTGAATACATGGTCCTCTTTGCACACATATGTCAAATTTCAAGTATTTATATGTATGTACATCTTTGTAAACACATGTAGGCACATGGAAGAAATCATTTTTTTGTCCAAATTGTTAAAAGTCTGGTCTTTTTATTTTTTTTTACCATTTAACAGTATATCCTGATAATCTCCCTCTCAGGGTGTAGGGAACAGCATAATTGTTTTTAATGATATCCCATTTTATGGAAACACACTATTTGGTTAACCAATTCCCTGTGGGTCGTTTCCCCTTTTCACCATTTGAAATTATTCTCAAAGATCAACTTCCTTCATATACTCTCTAAAGTGATTAAGTTCCAGTTCATTTTTTTCCAGTTTTATTTGATCATCCTATATGTAAAAAAAATAATGGAAAGCTAGGAACAAGAACATACATAAATTAAAAGCTGCCCATGAATAACGTGTATCTATTCAGGTTCTTTATTAGTCTGTCTTACACACTCTAACCCAGGGAGCCTACTTATTTCATCCTGCAGTGCTGGCCTTTCTAGAAAGCACTGCAGAGAACAGCCCTCCTCTATCTCAGCAGCATGTTAGGGTTATAAAATTTTGATTCTACACTGCAGCAATTAAATCAAAATCTCAGTGGGTGGAGCCCAACCTTGGTGAGCCACACTAGATGATTCCAGATGCCGCAGATGCTGAAGATGACTGATTCTGAGAAAAAGATGTTTCCTGGAGTAAAGCAGATGCATAAGAAAAAAAAAATCCAATGGATGTCAGCAGAAAAATTCCAGTAATCTAATCTGTCATCAAAAGTTAAGATACATGATGAACATATCTATAGAGTGCTTTTTTTTTTTAAATAAGAAATTTCAGGTCTGTATTTCTAGGCCTTATTTGGTTGGTGAAAACAGAGGGATACGTGCTAGCACATTGCTTTTCCTCTTGTCCGCTACCACAGCTTGTGGCCCCTCTTTGAAACGTTTGTCATAGCTGCATTTTATATGTTCTTTTTTAAGGCATGGCACTCTTCAAACGGTGTTTTTCTCCTGACGGGGGATACACTCCCTGAGAAGAGGGCTTTTGGCTACTTCAGTCCATACTTCATCCCTAGGGGTTAGGTGCAGTGCTAACAGGGTTGGCTCGGGGTCAGTGCTAGCCCTGTGAATTAATGATTAGCACTTTGGGAAGTCAAAGGAAATCTGGGGCTCCAGGGAACAGCATGGGACCAGACTGTCCCTGGTTTTGCCCTCTTAAAGCTCTCATATGGCAATGTAAAAACAAAGTGTGTCGTATTTCACTTATATTTAGATTTTTATACAGGAAAACACTTTGGGGAGAATGTAAATTTTCATTGTGTGTGTGTGTGTGTGTGTGTGTGTGTGTGTGTGAGAGAGAGAGAGAGAGAGAGAGAGAGAGAGAGAGAGAGAGAATAACAATAGCAGAACAGAGAAAAAAAGACATTTAATAAAGTAAGGGGTAAATTTATTAGTAAAGCAAAGGATCATACAGTTTTTTTTCAAAAGCTGATGATATTTACAAAAAAATAATTCAAAAGAGACCTGGTTCTCATGCAGTTCAGAAAGACGGTAAGAGTTGGACTGAAAAATGGAGTGTACAGGATCTGGGTCAGTTCAGCACTGGAGAGGGATTGTCAGAACTCCGTAAGAAAACGTTCTAAAGATACGAAAGTTATATTTTTTAACATCTAAAATTAAAGCTAACAGGTCTGGCACGGCACAGGAAAGAATAAGAATTTTTAAAAATGTATTCTTGGGCTTTAAAACTACACTGTAAAATAGCTACTCCAGTTATCAAATGAAGCATAGAATATTTCACTGTACTTCTGCAGATATAGACGAATTTCTAAATAGTCTTATTAACTAAGAAACATAGAGCCACATACAGAGGTAATAGCCAAAGAGATCAGAGAACTAGCGAAGAGCCACAACTACCTTATCTTACCACCTCACCGCCGTTGCTTCCCTAGAGAGAGCTTCTTCCCGTCTAAGTTGTATTTTTATTGCCTTCCTGTTCTGCCTTCTCATTGGCTCTAAGCCCAGCCACATTTCTTCGTCATCACTGCCTGTCTATACACACTTCCAGGTATCTATGGTTGGTACTACGATTAAAGGCTCCTGTCACCAAGCTTGGCTGTGTCCTTGACCACACAGAGACTCTACCTGCCATGTGATCAGATTAAGGGCGTGTGCTACCACTGCCTGACTCCTGTTTATGGCTATGTGACCTCGCTGTGTGACCTCTGATCTCCAGGCAAACTTTATTTATTAACATACAAATGAAATATCACATTTCAGCACAATGAAAATATCACCACATGCAGATTTTAATTTGTGCATTTGAGGAAATGAAACAATCACTGATAGTTTGATGGCCAGTGCCACTGTGCAGGTGACAATAACTGCTGTCAGATTTAGCAGGTTCAGATGCCTAGCAGCAATTCGCCAACACAGAACGAACTCTCAGAGTGGTTTTGTAGACATTTTTTTCTCCTTTCTCCTTTTTTTTTTTTGGTATTGTTTTTCATCTTATTGGTCTCTTCTTTGTATAATTTGGTTTCTGTGTCTGTGGGATTCATGTGTAGGTGTGGGTGTGTTTCTTTCACATTATTTTTTAAAGAGAAAGAACAAAAAGTTGGGTGGGTGGGGATAATCTGGAAGGAATTGAGGGAGGGAAAATACGATCAAAATACATTGAATGAAAAAAGGTTTTTTTTTTTCTAGAAATGAAAGATAAACTTTCCCATCCCTTCTTCCTCTTCCCCAGCCACATTGTTTCTTTTTCTTTCTTTGCTTTTGTTTTTGTTTGTTTGTTTGAGACAAGGTTTTTCTTGCGTAACAGCCTTGCCTGTCCTACAACTCATTTTGTAGACCAGGCTGGCCTTGAACTCACAAATTCTCCTGCCTTTGCCTCCATAGAGCTGGGATTAAAGATGTGTGCCACCACACCCAGCCTATTTCTTTCCTTCTTCCTAGTAATGTCCATTGAACCAAGGGAACCTTCTTCATACTACACATGTTTATTTGACCACTGATTGAAATCCCTATCCCTTTCAAATTTAGTTTTAGATTTCAGAAGTTACCCTGCTGGACCTTGAATTCCTCCTATCATTCAGACAGACCTTGAACTTTTGATTCTCTTGCCTCAGCCTCCCATTAGCTAGAGATTATATCCAGAAAGGTAAATTTCATTGGTAATTTCTGAAATAGAGAAGTCTGAAAGTGAGGGACCTAGAATGTGAACACATGGTGATATTGGATATGTAAAAAAATTAAAAATACTGGTTTTCATGTATTCAGTGTATACCTTTAGGTAAATACTGCTAAGTTATTTTCAAATTTTCATGAGAAGAAATCTATCACAAAATAATCTCATAAGGTCACTTTTATATGACTTCTCCACATAAGAATGAAGCCATCTTTGTGCAGATTAATTTTATCCTTCATTTCATTAGTTATGAATTGTGCCTCTTCAGTGTCCTTGTGTTGTTATTTCTACACTGACTACCAATTCTGTAAAAGCGTCACTAAAAAGGTATCTTTGCCCCTGAAGAAGAAAGGTGATATTTGTGATGTCAAGTGGCCATTAAAACAGAATGTATAGGCAATACCGGCATGTTAAAATTGATTGTCTTAACAAAAGAACACAAACTAAATAGCCTATGGAAATACGCAAACACACACATGATGTAAATTTGCATTCTGTTAGTTTTAGTCAGTGGGTTGCAGTTTAGATAAACTGTTTCCTCAGAAGATTCAGGTATGGAAGGTATAGTCCCCATTGCCACGTGCAATAGTAAAATGTGGGATGACTGTGAAGTGATTGGGTTCTGATGGCTGTGGCTTTGCCACTGGTCTTATCAGTTGCTGGTTCATTGGACGGCCTGTGGGGAGATGGTGGGGACTATAACGTGTACCCTGACTGGAGGACGCAGGTGACCAGGCAAGTGCCTCTGGGGCTTGTGTCCTGTTTCAGACCTCATCGCACTCTGCATCCTGACTGCCATGAAATGAGCAGATTCACCTACATCCTCCCCTGATACCACTTGTCCAGCAGCCCAGCAGCAAGGAGCCATGTGGCTATAGATGGAAGCCGTCAAAGCTGTGGACCAAAATAACTTTTCCTTTAACTTTGGCTTTCTCAGGTTACTTTTTTTTTTTTCACAGTCCTGAGAAGCTAACACATACATCATGCTTTTCAGCATTTGTTCTAATAATACCGCTTCTCACTTTTTGACTACAGAGCAATAGAATCACAGTGCTAAGTGCTTATCATGTAGAGATGTAGTTTAGAACTATATAACTAGGGTACCTTCTATCCTAATTTTGCAGTGTTTTGTGAGTTGACAAAGTTAGGATTAATAAAAGATTTTCTTAATAAACTTTAAATCCAGTGAAAAATAGTATCATTTTGTAAGGACAGTCTCACAGATTTTAGGTTTGGAAATTTCATTAAACCAGAATTCTGTTGCTGGTGCCATTCCCTAGAGATTAGTCAATCCATTCTCCTGTTTTACAGATGAAAGCTCTAATTCTCCAAAGCTGAAAGAGCTGTGAGCCATATACAGATTCCAGAATCCCTTTACTCCATGTTCACTGCTCTTTCCTGTCATTTTTCACTGAGCTCTGAGTTAATCAGGGCCAAATATTTGTTATCTATGATTTTCCTTTCATTTGGCAAACTCAGAATTTATTTTTCTTCAAGAAACCCAACATTATCCTCTTCTTGTACTCTGAAGCTGGCTTGGGGATTTATAAATGGAAATAATGTTAACACAGTCCAAATCTGTGGATATCTGGTCCAAGTGTTTAGATTACATTAAGGTATAAAGGTCAGGACTAGAAAAGACAGAATACATTGAAAGTGGAACCACTGTGAGTATGAACATAGCATCCATCAAATACATAAAGATGGTCACATATTGACCTTGACCTTCTTTTTATGAATCTGTTCAAACTAGATAGAAATACCTGTGTAATTTAATTACCTATTTTTTTCATATTAGTTTGTGTGTGTGTGTGTGTGTGTGTGTGTGTGTGTGTGTGTGTCCATACATGAGACAAAGCATGTGGAGGTCAGAGGACTGCTTGAAAGAGTCAGTTGCCTCTTTCAACTGTGTAGGATTTAGGGTTGAACTCAGGCCCTAAGGCTTGGTAGCAAGTGAATTTGCCTTTACTGAGTCATCTTGTGAGCCCTAATACATTTATTGTTGACACTACTATTTTTATCTCTAAGAGTAGATTTGTGTAATTATAGTTTCATGCATTCATGTATAACTTCTGTTCAAAAACTCAAATACATTGACCCTAAGGAAGTTAATTTCTTATAGTTCTAAAACAGGGAAGCCTGAATAATTTCATGAAAAGGTTAGTGTGCCGGGTGCCTGCATTTAAAAGGGTCGTGGAAGACCTCAGGAGAAATACTTGCTTAAGGTCATGTACTTAAATGCAGGACATTTATATCAAAACTCTAATTTGCATATGCTTATAAAATATAAAGAGAGAATAAGAAGAGAAACTGAAGGGAGCTCTTAATAAATGATCCAAATAAACACAATGTTATTGTGCAGTGAGTAGATTCTGCCATCTATAAAGGAATCTAAGAATAGACTTCAAGGTAAAGTTTGATAATGTCATCTTCTAATAATAATAAATCCATTATTACTAGTGACTAATGGGTATAATTTTAAGGCACAGGAACTGACATTGAAATGTCTCACAGCATATTCTTCCACTCTCTATAAATATGAAGATACCAAATAAAAATTTATAGTGTGAATTTGGGAAATGTGTTATAATTTGAGTCAAGACATTGTAAAGAAGTAGTGCTTTTGAATGAAGTTATGAAAGGATGTGGTGGTGGGGGGAAGATGAAGATTCTCTGTTGGGCTCCTAACTTCCCTCTTAAACAAATAGTCAGGTATGTCCTTGTGAGCTGCGCACCATTCTGATCATTGGAGGATCTAACAACGATCCAAACATACAGTATTCCCGGCCACTGTGAAATCTTGCATCTTGATGATATGTAGACTGCTACAGGCACTTCATCAGAACAGGACAGAGGGGGAGAAGGAGGTAGTGGGGAAAGGGGTAGAGCAGGAAGTATGAAGGGCAGAAAGACTGTAAAGGCATTATGTCTGCTGTGGATGTTTCTGTGACTCCATTTCTAACATGAGCTGTCCCCTCCTACACTCCTGCAGGTTGGTAGGAGTTTACCTCTGCACCCTGCAGTATCATCTCACTCTGATTCACGTCTCACAGGTGGTCCCCCCCACCCCTTTCTCCCTTGTTGATTCTGGTCAGCTTGGGTCACTGACTTTTGTATCTCAGAGCTCACCATGGTGCTGATCTGTGTAATGCTCTTTCAGTGAACAGGCATCACACTTTTCTGGCCGAGTTATCAGTTATTTAGAAACACATCTTGGTATTGACCGTTCTTACTACTTTGGGGTTGGTTAATATTGCACTCTAAAAGTTTAAGCCCCAGTACTACAACAGGAAGAGGGTTCACAGGATGAAGAGTTGTTGGCTCCCCCTCTTCCTCCAATTGATGTCTCTCAGCTCTGCTCTGAGGCCTTGTACAAACTGAGCTTCACATACTTCATTATCAACACACGAGCTTCCATAGGCCTGCCTTCTCATATCTTTATTCCAGTGTAGAAACTGCATAGTTATGATCAGATTAATAGCTATCTTGGATCTCTTTTAAGTCTTAGGAGCATTTCACTGTAACTTCTAATTATTTAATATTTTATAAAAACATTCTGCATCACAGAAGTTTGTCAAAAAGCTTCTAGGTTTGTGGGTCTTCCTGGACATTTAAGGGAAATTCCTACACTTGACGTCTATGAGTAAAAATATTCTTGAGTTGGTGCCTGGAGAACTCCTCCAGATCCTCAAGTTTCCATGACAAGTACTGCTTCAAGTTCTTTCAATTCTCTGCAGATCTGTAGTGTGGGAGTAAGAGAGTGAGCATCCGTGTGTGCTTTGTTCAAACAGTTAAAATCAAATTCCACGAGTTCCCTCCGGCAGTCTCTCATTTACTTGACCCAATGTCACCTCTGGTATTTGCTTCAGCAAACCTCTTAAAACATAGATCTGTTGTCTTTATTTTAAAATTTATATACAGAGTAGTTTGAGCAGTATTGGCACCTACAATGAAAAACCAGAGTTGAAAATGGAACATCCTGACACTGAATATGGGCTCTGATGAATCACAACGTGCCAACTCTCACATATTATAATCCTCTACCTAAAGATAGCCAGCTGTACCCAGTCACCTTCCCAAGCTGTTTACTCTGCTAACAAGAATTAATTAGGAATTTAGTGGAGCCGTGTTTATTTCTGGTTGCCACATTGCCACTCCTCAGAACTTTTATTTGCAGGTCAGAACTGATAGCATTATTATAACATATAGATTAGTCGCCATGAGCAGCAGCACGGTCTGTGTCCCTTGGGTTATCTTAGTGCTGAATAACAGAAGACGGAACTGAAGAGATAAACAGTGATAATGTAGACTTTGGTTCCCAGTCCTAGAAGAACTGTCAGTCTAAACCTTTCAGCCACAGTCTTAAGGCCACACCTGCCAGAGTGTTTGAGATCAGAATAGCCCTGCCACTGTTACTCTTTCCCACAACGCAGAATAAACATTATTGCTTTCATGATCATGGGGGTGGGGGTGGGGTGGGTGGGAGGGGTGGGGTGGGGGTGCGTGTTTGCCTCTAATGAAAAGACTGACACAGAATTCAGAGTTTAATCTTTCTAAATCTTAAAACTACGGTGCACACTGAGATCACTACACGTAGTTAGAGCGCAGAAGAAAGATGTAATCAAAGATAGCAAGGTGAGTTGCTTTCCGGGGAGGTTTTCTTACAGTCAGAGTAAGATGAGAGATTGACAGAAAGGACTAATCCTTGCCTTTCACTTCTTGGATAAATGCTCAGTTTCGTATTATACGGGAAACTCGCGTGCTCAAACAAAATTGTGGAATGAATAGTTTATGGAGCCACATGAATTTACTAGTCAAATAAATTTCCTTTCCACAGTCTCTGTATTTTATTCTGTAAACCAGAAGAGAATAACTTAAGTTCCAATTAACAATGTGTCAGAGAACAATCTTACCCGATTTAAAGTATTATGGATTATTTGTCTAATTCCATACATTTCACATATGTACTGCCTTTGCTGTAATAAGAAAAAAAAATCCAGGGACCATGAATAATCATATAATTAATCTCTGGAAAAGTTTTGAATAGCATATGATTTTCAAAATAATGCTTTGACTTGCACATTATAATATTATTTTTAATAAAATAGCACCATGACTGGGCTATGATGGCTGAGTAAGCAACACTGCAGAACTGTTCTTGCTGGAGGAAGAGAAGAGCTAGTCAGGGAACACATGTTTCCCCTTTGGGCCATTTGATGTTTGCTGCTCCCCAACTGATTGTATTCATCCTGTCTGGACTGAGACACAGCCTAAAATGCCCCTAGAAACCTGAACAAGTAACAGCTATGACCTGCGGCTGTAGGAATTGGCAGGACTTTCTCCTGCCCTGTTAAAGCCATGATAATTTCAAATGATTACAATAGATTGTAGACACAAATATGAATGCAGTTTTAAAGTGTCCCTTTCTCAAATCCTTAGGTCTTAGAGCTTACCCAAACAGAAATTTCTTGAGGTAATTCATTGTGAGCACCAAGCAATTGCAACTATAAATATATGAACTATTGAAAATTAATCATGATTATTATTGCAGGAGGCTGACCAGATCACATCCCCAGTTCACCTCTCAGGTAGAAAGGATGGAGAAGACCCAGCATGCTTTGGGTTCTGCTGAAACACAATCCTGAGCTTTAAGGAAAGGAGATGGTGAGAATGAATTAAAGGTCCGATTACTACAAGCTATGAGTAGATGAGTTTTGTGCTTGTAGGTCTGTTAACCAACTGCCCACCTATCACACCCAAAGCAAGAATAATCACCAAGGAAGGAAATAAAACACCAACATAAAGTAAGACATTCAGCCCCACCCTTCCCTTTGGAAAGAGTTAGCTAGACCCGTGAGAGTCTTATCATGAGAAAGAGCAGAACTTCCTCTATGGAACTTGTCCTAGACTTTTGTAATTGGAATTAAACCCCAAAGCAGCTGGGTCTAGAGAACTGGTAGATTGAAGACTTACTAGAATAGGCTCTGGATTTGGGGAATCAAATGTCTCCACATGACTGTTACTCTGATCAGCTTTACATCAGTTTCTTAAGACTTGGACCAGTAAGCCTGTTGAAGCCAGATTTCTGTCCACCTCACGTCTCTCCTCAACAATACATGCTTAGCATTTTCTTGTTATTATCAATGTCTGACTCAAAGCTTAGCCTACTATGTTCTTAGTTTTAAGGGAGGCAAGAATTTTCAAAGTCAAACCAGCAGAGACTATTTGATAACACTGTCATTTGCACCTCAATCTCAGCTCAAATATCCCAGTTTTTTTTTTTTTTTAATAACAGTATGCAAGTGGAGCTATTGGGCCTGAGGTTAAGTGTCCCGTGTGCTCCTAAGCACCTGTTTAAACTTAAGAAGGTTGATGGATAAAACCTGCATCTTGTTTTTTTCTTACCCTATTGAATATAAGTGACATGCTTGCCTCCTGCTGTGTCTACTCCCTGATTGACACTCAAGTTGTAATCATCATCTCTCACTGACCCTAGAGGTAGGTGAGTGGCCAGCAAGCCCCAGGGATCCTTCTTTTTCTGTCCCCACCCAATCTTTTATTTGGATGCTGGGAATTTGAGCTTAGGGGCGGTCTAAAACATAACTCTCACCTCAAAGGGGATAAGAGACTTTATTCTGGAGCCAAATGTGAGTCATCATGGGCTGGGAGCAGGGTTCTAAGTCACCCCAAACTCTTTATTCCAACACATAATCAGTTTGATGGAGTTTTTATAGTAATAGAAAAAAGAAGACATAAAGCATGGTGCTTAAAAAAAATTGGCAGAAATGCTAAGTAGGTTGGTGAAGGCAAATACAGAAAATCTCTGTTACAGATATTCTTAGCCATTTGGTTGGTAGAAAGTACATGTTTTGTGAATTTATACTAAAAGGTTTTATGTTATCCCCAGGGTGTTGGGCAAAATATAAAGGTGGGCAAGTCATGGTGGTTTAGTGGGCTGAAGACAGCTTAAGATAAAAAATGATTTTGCTGTAGACCCTACAATGTACCAACCTCCGTACAGTCACCGGAATTCTATTCAGCTAATCAGTTTTGTAGAAGTTTTCGTCAAGTGAAAGTTGCAGTTTCCTTCTAGGAACTTGGCTCAGAGACATGATCACTGCTTCTGGGCTCAGCTCCTGACTGAAATGTGGATGAGGGTGGCCAGAGGGCTCAGTGGGCAAACGCTCTTGCTTTCAAGCCTAACCATCTGAGTTTGGTCCCCATGACCCATGGGGTTGAAGAAGAGAACTTCTTCTTTCAAGTTGTCTTCTGACCTTCAGATGTGTGCTGTGTATTGTTGGGAGGTCCTGTTGGTTGAAGATTGCAGTCCACCATGTCCAGACGGCATTCTGCTCTCTCAGAATTCAGTGGAAAATGGAGGACTCTCTGCTCCCCAGGGGCCTCCTGCTCTCCGCCTGACCTTATTTGGAGACTGTCCCTGAGCCTGGATGCCCAGCCTCTACTCCCTTTGTCCTCGTGGCCTTGTGGCCAGTGGACCCCCAGGAAGATGGAGACCCCACATTGCATGTGTGTATAACACACACACACACACACACACACACACACACACACACACACAAATCAAACAAGTAAATGTATTGTTATTAATAAGAATGGGTTGAAGTGTGTGCTTAGTTCTTGGAAGACCTTTCACAATCTTTTACATCTCAGGCTTTGCACTTTGACTTTGTGTATTCCAATCTGAGGAAATCCCAGGCTTCCCATCCTGAACACAGGCCCAAGTACACAGAAGAGATTGACAGCCTCTTGCCATCACTGCTCTTTCTGAGTGTGATTTTGGTCTTCAAGACTCTATTCTTCCAGTCACCATCCTTCCCTTGAAATAACCAGTTGTTGGTAGCTCTGTGAGGGCACTGATTGGTTCTTTAGGGATTTGTGGCTATGATTCAGATGCCCAGGAAAGGGTGGGCACCACAGTGCCAGGGTGGACACAGCATTGATTGACCACACAGGTCTTTGTAGATTTCTTGCCGGGACCATAATCCTAGCACAGGAAAGTCATTTCCTGTGCCTGTATGGATGACAAAGGTCACTTCACTATGCTTAAAGCTCAGTCGTATTTGCAGTCAATTCTGTGTTTATTGCTATGTTATTAATGTTACTATTAAATATAAACTTGTAAAGTTCTGCCTTTACTAGACTCTATAAAGAGACTGTAAATGCCATCTAAAATTACCCGCACTAGATTTAGTTAATGTTGTTCTTCCTATACACTGTACATATATTCTAGTAATTGGAATTTTTTTATTTAGTCTTCAAAGCATTCATAATTTTATGGTAATTTTTTCCTGTAACATATTTTGTGTCTGGTATATACTATGATAATTTATATTATATTTAATTGTAAAGAACAGACATGTAAAGATGGTGTCTGGAAAATTCTTGAGATGTTCCTTACTTGTTTAAAACTGTAGTCTGTTGCTATATTGTGAAGCATTATCTGGTAGTTTGTCGAGAGATGTCAAAAATGGCAAGAAGTAACTTCAAAGGTAAGAGGAGAATGTCACCTACAAAAAGGAGATGCTTATGAATTTTAATTTGTTTAGAACCTTTTGAAATTTTTATTTACATCTACTTACAGTTATTTAGAGTACTCACTAATGTCAGATTTGCACAAAAGCAAACATAAGCTTGTCTCAAAACTATGTAGTGGGCAAGTCTGGTGAGACAGCTCAGTGAGTATGTGCATGTCACACAGTTGGGCATGTCTGCGACTCTAGTACTGGGAACAGAGGGCAGGCAAGTTTCCAGAGATTGCTAACCAGCCAGCTCAGACAGGGGATGGTTGCCAGGTCCAGTGGGAGATCCTGTCTGAAAACATAAAGTGGGGAATGGTCAAGGAAGACACCTAGTCTCTTGCTGGCCTCCACATGCAATGGCACACTTGTGCAAGAATGCCCACATGTGCATGTGTATACACACACATTACACACATGCATACATTCCAATAGAATGAACCATGAGTATTTAAAGACCGTGTATTAGAAGGACAGTGTGTGTATTCAGAAAGGAGAAGCAGAGGCAACAAGACCAGGTGTGAGTAAAATACAACTAGAAACAGCATTTTAAAGGACCAAGGTATCGGGTTACTTGTCTTACGTTTGTTTATCTTGTACATGTTCTCACAAGCTTGTTTATATTGTACATGTCCTACAATAATAGTGGCATCTGCTTAGTTAAAAAAATATTACTGGATAGTAAATAATTAATATTTCTGCCTTGAGCGATTTGCAGGTGACATTGTGTCTTCAGTTTTAAACTATAAATGTTGAGTTTTCTGGCTCTGCTTAATGATATGAAACCTGTGATATCTGAAGCAAGCAGAGCAAGCTCCTGTAGGAACAACACTGCTCCGTGTTCTGCTTAAGATGGTAAAGGATGCAGGAAGGATAACTTGCTGTCTTCACTGGGTCACTACCAATATTGTTTTCCCCATGGCACTTTTGAAGGAGTCAATTTGCAGTTTCCTTGAAAACAAAACCAACAAATGGTTTAAGGGTGAAGACCAGAGTGTCTTGACATGGAAATAAAAATGCACTTTAGTATGTTGAGTTTTACCTGTGTTCACAGTTATTACTGCTTTAATAACTAGTCATTCTAATTATACCAATAGTTCTGTGCACATAAAAGGGCTGAATTAATCTTCCCCTGTCTGTGTATAGGTGTGCGTGTAAGCCTGTTTCTACATGTGTTTGTAGGTGCATGTGTGTAGAGGCCAGAGAAACAAGATGTAAAGATCCTGATAAGCCACGAGCCACGTGGCAAAGTATAGATTTATAGGAATGGGTTAATGATGTATGATCTAGCTAGTGAGAAGCTTGAGCCAATAGGCCATACAGTTTGTAATTAATGTAAGTCATTGTGTTTATTTGGGTCTGAGTGGCTGCGGGAACTTAAGGATGTGGGAGCCGGGGGGCCACAGGAAAACCTTCAGCGACAGCACATCTTGCTCTGCCTTATGCCCATGAGCTAGGTCTGTCTCTAAAACCTCCTCATTTTGGGTGAAGTTGATAACCAACAGGTCCCAGCTGTCCTCACACTTCTTCTGTCTCGAGTGCTGAGGTTATAGTTGCATGGCTAGACTTAGCTTCTCACATGGGCATTGGGGATCCAAACTCAGATTTCCACACTTACAAATGCTCTTACCCACTGAGCTGTCTTCCTAGCCTGGGCTTTTAATGAGGAGGCAGTGTTATTCAAGCTGGTTATTTAAGAGCAGTGAAACGTTGTCTGGCATTTATGACATGTAAGCAATAGGAAATATTTTTTTTCTTCTCAAAAGTAATGGTTAATTGATACACATGTCAGAATTGTAGCTGCAATAGTTGTTGGACTCTCAAATTGTTTGAGCCTATTAGTTCTATGATGGAGTAACGAAATGTCAATGCTATGACTGTTCTCGGAGCTATAGCCCTCACATGTAAAACTGACAACTCATAGTCTTAACTAACTAAGGAATTAAGTAATAGAGAAGTGCCTTTGATAGACACAAATTAATCTCCTATTACTCCACCCTTGAAAATAGATTGTTAGGTAGAAACTTTAATGTACAATATAGGAAGTTTATTTAAACTTTCAATTATTTTAAAGTATTATTATTTTCTTAATGCAACATTCCTATGTTAAATGCAGAGTATATAAGTGGAGCATTTCAACTCTATAAACATTATACATATTAGTAAACTCTTATAATTAATATAAAATTGAGAATTGTCAGACTTTGGATATTTTCAGATCCGACTATAAAAGGGGGCAAGTATTACAGTGGTTAATATTATTTTCTTAAGACAATGAATATAATATGTATGTATGACTTTTTATATTCTTCAGTAATTCTAAGTGAATTGTTATACACGTATGCTACAAAAGAAAATTGCCAGTAAACTTATGTATATGCATATAGCCGAAATTTGGCCATATACAGAAAAGTCTCACACTTAAAAAAACACCTTTATTTTATGTTATATTTATGGATGTTTTTCCTGGGTGTATTTCTGCTCACCACATGTGTGCAGTAGCAGAAGAAACCAGAAGAGAGAGATGGCTTCCCCAGAACTAGAGTTCTATGCACTGTGAACTGCCATGTAGGTGCTGAGAATCAGCCTGGGTCTTGTGAAAGAGCAGCCAATGTTTTTAACCACTGAGCCGTATCTCCAACCTGGAGAGGTCTAACTTTTAAATATATATATATATATATATATATATATATATCTGAGTATACTATGTGAATATTTTCAAGAATTCTAACTGAATTATCTCCTAAGTAGTACTCTAATAGGAATCAAGTAGCATGAGAAAATAGATCATTTGGAAAGATTTTAATAAAAGACTAGTTAAGAAGATGTGGGCAGTGTTTAGGAGAGGCAACAAATGGGAAAATAATTTAGAGCCAGTAATAGGGAAAGGCTATGGCTCCTTAAGCATGAAGAATGGGAGAAAGAATAGCGTGGAAAGCCAGGAAGAAAGCTACTCAAAGAAAGCCCAAAGCTGAGGGACTGTAATAGTTTGAATGTGAAGTCCCTTCTACAGGTTCACGTATTTATTTAAAAACCTAGTTTCAGTGAGTGATGCTATTTGGTGAGGCTGTGGGATTTGTTATTTGTTTGTTTGTTTATACATACATAGGCCCTAGCTGACCGATATAGCCCAAGGGATAGGGTTAGTGTTTACAGGTCTCCTCCTCTTCAGCAGAGCAGTCTGCTTCCAGGAGGACACCATGTGACAAACAGCTGCTTCTGCAGACTGAGAGCCTCTGTTGGGCCTTCCTTGCCATGTTGGACTCTATCGTCTAAACCCTGAGTCAGTGCAAATCCCTCCTCCTTCAGGTTGCATCTGCCAGGTGTCGTCTAGTTACAGCACAGGGGAAATTGACAAGCACAGGGACATAGTGCTCGAGGGACACAGGAAGGTACTGTGGAGTCAAGGAGCAAACATCCCCGACCTCAGCCTTCCAGCTCTCCTGTAGCCATCATGTATTGGCAAGGCAAACCCAGACTAGAAGGGAAGTGATCTCATCGATGAGGTTCAAAGAGAAGTGCCTGCTAGGCCCCAGTGTACTGTGGATAGGTGTAGGGATCAGGTCTCTAAACATTCGGTCTCATCTCTAATGCTAGATGACAAACACAGCCTGCTACTCATCAATCACTCACGAAATCCCGTGTTGTTATATCATATGTTAATTTTCCCTAAAGTAGCTTAAATCCTTACATAGTCTATGCTTATATCCTCTCTTTGGGAAGAATGCCGGGCGGTGGTGGCGCACGCCTTTAATCCCAGCACTCGGGAGGCAGAGCCAGGCGGATCTCTGTGAGATCGAGGCCAGCCTGGGCTACCAAGTGAGCTCCAGGAAAGGCGCAAAGCTACACAGAGAAACCCTGTCTCGAAAAACCAAAAAAAAAAGAATTGCATCAGAGTTATTCTCAGGGCCGTCTCTAGCTCTTTGATCCATGGTATCGACACATGGTATCTACACACGATACCAGTAATCTGTTGACAGAATAAAGAAATCATTTACTAGACAAATATACATTTAGAAAGATAAATTAAGCCAAAGTTAGCCGAAGGAAGAAGTAGTAAAGAACAGAGGATTTTTAAAAAATGAATGAGAGAACAAGAGAACAATTTAAAAAAAAAATCAGTAAAACTAAGGGTGTTTTTTGGACAAAATTTTAACTATTAACTAGGGCATGAAAGAAGTGAAGAGATATATATATTAATATATATATTTATATTATCAATAATAAAATGAAGCTGGTAAGTAGCTTAGGTTACATAGCCGGGTTGAGATACTGAGCACAGCATATATGTCCCAAAATACCATGTTATGAAACATTATAAATCATAAACATGTCACATTTTGTCAATTAAAAATTTTAAAATATACACTTGTACAAATATACTAGATAATGAATTTGATGCACATATTCATAGTAGATAATGTCTCTACAAAACTTCATAAGTTTTTAGTAGACACGCATTACATTTTGCAATTAATATTAGCATACTTTGTAGCAAGCACATTAATCTCTGAAAAATAGCTCCTCATTAAATACATTTTGAAGAACTGGATATCAATATATTCAAGATGGAAACAGTGAGTGTATCCACGCTAGTCCTGCAAATAAGGAGATTTATTTCCTATTACTTCAACTGAAGCCTATATTAAAAAATCATTACAATGCAGTTCATTTGCTCATCATCCTTAAATAGGCTTCATGTGTGTCGTTTTAGCTGTAGGACGTTAAGTAAGGCAACCCATTAGTGTTGTTCTCTGGTTTCTCTTCCTCTGGGCACTTGATAGGGTTATAATTCCCTGGGTCCTCAAGTTATAAGCAGGTATGAAGAGAGGTGATGCATTTCTGAGGACCAGCACTTAGGAATCACATTGTCTTCCATGTATCCCTGCAGTTTATGCTATGGTAATGGAATGAAGATGATGTGGAACAGAGAGTCCCTGACTACTTTATATGAACTATAAAATGTGAGAGGTTCTGAAACCACTAAGACTTAGTAGCCATTTGTCTTGTCTCTGTTGCATGATATAATGATGTGAAGTGATAAAGGATGAGTGTGATTAAGTTGGGTTCTCAGGTGTCTCAGTAGTTGGATGAAGGAGACAATCACGTATCCATATTTATTTATCGATTTGTTATATTGCCCTGGCTGTTCTGGAACTTCTGGACTCCAGTGATCCCCTCACATAGCTGGAGTAACAGGTGCCTGCCCACCACGTGCAGTAAGCAGACAGTCGTAAGAGCAAATTGTCAAACGACCTAGCAGGTGCCTGCTAGAGCTGCTAGAGAACAGACCAGTTTGGTGAGGTTAAGGGATGGATTCATATGGAGTTGACACTGGGATTTGGCCTGGAAAAACCCTTAACAGATTTCCAGTCAGAAAACTGTTTTTCTTTATTAAGAATTTTTTTTTCATTTTACATACCAACTACAGATCCTTCTCTCATTCCTCCTCCTGCTCCCCTGCTCCCAGTCTTCCCCACCCAACCCACTTCCCATCCCCTCCTCAGGGAGCCAGCAAAGCCTGGTACATTCAGTTGAGGCAGGTCCAAGCAACTCCCCCCCACCCCCCACATCAAGGCTGTGCTAGCTCATGCACCAGGGATAGATCCTGATGCTACTGCCAGGAGCACCTTAAACAGACCAGGTTACACAACTGTCTCACTTATGCAGAGGGTCTAGTCCAGTCACATGCGGGCTCCATAGCTGTTGGTCTAAAGCTCATGAACTCCCACTAGCTTGGTTTGGTTGTCTCTATAGGTTTCCTCATCATGATCTCGATGCCTTTAGCTCATAGAATCCATCTTCTCTCTCTTCCACTGGACTCCTGGAGCTCAGTCTGGTGCTTGGCTGTGGATCTCTACATCTCCTTCCATCAGTTACTAGATAGAGGCTCTATGATGACAGGTTATTCACCAGTCTGATTACCGGAGTAGGCCAGCTCAGGCACCCTCTCCACTATTGCTAGTAATTTAAGCTGGGGTCATCCTTGGGGATTCCTGGCAACTTCCCTAGCACCAGGTTTCTCCCTATCTCCATGATGTATCTCCCTATCAAGATATCTCTTTCATTGCTCTCCCACTCTGTCCCTGTTCCAGCTAGACCATCCCGTTCAGGGGGAAGAGAACTTAAGGGAATGGGATGGTCGAGCAGAAAACTCTTAAAGAAGCATCCTAAGGTGAGCAGTAGGGTGGACTTAAGCAGATTTGCAGAATAACAAAAGGCTTGACAGTTGGCACGTGTATTTATACTCACAACAGATATTTGGATCAGATGCAGAAGTGGAGAATGCACCAGAGTACAAATGCTGGGTTTGAACACTGACTTGCTATCTGGGCCATCTTGAGTATGCTACAAAGCTGTCTGCTTCTCAGGTTCATTGGCTGAAAACTAGGGAGTGTAAACTAGCCACATAAAATGGCTGTGGAAGTCACAGGACATGAAACCTTCTCTGGTGTAACAAGACGCTTTTCATATAAGATGTGATCTCATTATGTACAAAACATAGGTCTTAATGTTATCACTGCTAAAACTGTCATAATAACTTCACTGACACAGATGAGGAAAGCTTGGGCAGTAGGTATGGACAGACTTGACCTAGAGGGGAAGGAATTAAAAAAAAAAAAACAAAAAACAAAAAACCATTTGACCTGGGAACTCCTTGGAGCAGTCAGAGCTGGGATGCCCTGGGGATTAGAAAGAGTCTAGAACACAGCTTATGAAATGATAGCCAACCAAATCCCCTTATGCCTGTTCATCTTTTTTTTTTTTTCAGTAAGGAGAATCTAATTTTACTCTTAAGACTATAAATAAAGGGAGTGCTTAAGCGAATTCAGTCCCCCAGAGCAGAAGAAAGGGACAATGACAGGGCCCCAAGTATACCCATCACATACAGAGGCTTGCCGCGTCCTTGGCAATCAGACAAGTGCATTTCAAGCTTTGCTGAATACATTCTTGTAGTAGAATTTGTCCATCTAAGTGCTTATGGGTGTAGTTTTATGCCTTTCAGTGCAATATCTTAATGCAGATGCAGGGTATAAATAAGATAGGAATGGGAGAATGAACATGACTTGCAGCTTTGAACTCTGTACCATACTGTGAGCTATGTTCTGTTTTGAAATCATCATCTCCTACCTCTCTGGGTCTGAGCACAGCAGTTAACAAGAGAGACCTTTAAGTGGGTCATTATCTTTTCTTCTTTGTCCAAAGACCAGGAGCAAGCACAGTGGGAGAACAGCTTTGTGTGCTGTTTACCATGTACTGCTAACCACATTTTTGTAGGCAGTCAACAGTTTTGTCTACACACTGCAATGGGCTTAGAACTCAGTACCTTGGGTTGCATTAGAAAATTTGCAGCCAGGTGGGGGTGGTACACGCCTTGGGTGGTACACGCCTTTAATCCCAGCACTCGGGAGGCAGGGACAGATGGATCTCTTTGAGTTTGAGGCCAGCCTGGTGTGCAGAGAGAGAGATCCAGGACAGGCACCAAAACTACACAGAGAAACCCTGTCTCAGAAAACGAAAATTAATTAATTAATTAATTAATTAAAAAATTGCACTGTGTTATGAGGAACATAGCCTTTCTCATCTTCAGTGTTCTCACCTAAAAGGAAAAAAAGATAGTTAAGCACATCATCTTTGAAGGACACTTAAAGGATGAAATGATGAAGCAAGCTCCTAGTCTCCCAAATTGTTAAACGAAGTTGAATGTCTTGTCAAGCTATCAATATGTAGTTACATATGTGTTGTGAGAATTTCTTCCCCGGGAGACATAAACAATGTCTGTCTCCTACTTCTAAGGTCCCAGAGACACACCCAAGTAGGATTCCACCAGGCTTCACCCTGGGGAAGCCATAAGTTGATTAGGCCTACTTACAGAGCACAGAGCTTACTAATGGAGGTGGCATGGGCTAGGGGTTGTTGGCAGAAGCTTGGCGTCTGTAAAGCAGTCACACTGGAAAGTCTTCACCCAGTATAGATGATAGCTTTTCCCATGGCCAATGGAGCTTCCTTGTTAGCCTTCCTCAGGATATTCTAGTACCTCCCTGAGTCACATGAAATTCAGGCCTGGTTGCAAGTAAATGGCTAGAAAAAGTGGCTAGAATACTCAGGTGAGGGTCTTATTCTTGGATCCTATGCCCTTTCTCACTCCTCTCCTACTAGGCAATGTCAGAGGCTCACTTACCATAATGGGCACTCACAAGTAGGCACAGCTGACCTCCTGAAGATGGCAATTGTTTGACAAGGACCCTGGGACACTCCACTCCTCCCTGTGGATCTTGACATTCTTCCTGACCTCCCTCTTCTGAAATGGTGCCTGAGCCTTGGAGCAGACAATGTAGATGCCCATTCTCCTCTAACTCCAGTGGGGTACTGGAACTTTGTACCTTCTCATCAATCTGTCTCTGGAATTGGTTGAGTCTTGGAGGCAGTCTTTTTACTATAGAACACAAGTGATTTAAAGGATCAGAACTGGGGACAGAAAAATATTCAAACAGACACTGACAACAGAAATAATCGATGGGTGTAAACACAAGTGTTGGGAAATCACCTTACCTCACATATCAGGTTCAGTTGACAAAATGGAAGTCATTTCCCCAATGGGGCATGTGACGTCCCCAGTCACGGGTTTTGGCTTATTCTCTCAGCACCAGATGTGGACTCCCACTGTGGAGCAGGCTTTAGGTCCAAACAGAAAATGGGTTTTGTCCTTAACCATTCATGCCACCATTGCAGTAGCTGGGCACACCTTGCCTGGTGTTTCTACCCCATAGCATGTGGGAGCTCCAGATGAGTAGGATCTGGGTGATAATTTCCCCCAGCAGCCTTCATAGCTCCTTCTAGCACTACACAAGCTAGCCAGAGGGAATTCCTGGCTCAGTCCTAGTTCTTACAACCTGACCAACCGTAAAGCTCCTAAGAATTTCACAGTGACCCCTGGCCCCTGCATCCTTAGTAAACGGATTGGTCACTCCTTTGTGAGAACTCCTTCGAATGTACTTGTTTGTCTCTCCAGGGGGCTTCCAAATCTGTAACATCTGTAACAACAACATTAGTATTAGGTCATTAATGCTGTGAAACACTCTTACAGAGGATGGGCTGGACTAAAACATAATATCCTGGACTACCATCCCATGACAAATGGTAGGTTATGAAGACAATCTTGGTGAAGCATTCTTAAAGTCTGTTGCCGTCTATTCCAAGGAAGTGATTTCAGAAGTTGGTGACTAAAGAGATGCTAAGATCAGACATAAGAAGGTCTAATAGGGTGTGAAGAGCTTTCGTCCTTCACGTCACTGGTTTCCTCCAGAGATCCATGTTTTCTGCAGTGGCATGAATCAGAAGCACTCAGTGCTGTGTAATTCTCAGTCATTCATGCCCCTCCTTATTGCAGCAAGCCATAGTTTTATATAAAATTCACTTATACTTTCCATATGATCAGTGGATGACCAGGAGAAATGAAAGTAAACATCTTCCCAAAGACCCTGCTTCAATATCCGTAACAGCTTTTCTCGTAATGGGCAAAACTGAACAGAAGGAAATGACCGTCACTTGGAAGGTCAGTGGGCAGTTCATTCTACATTCCAGAGATGGAATGCCAGTGAGAAACAATGAGAAATCAACTACCTGATACACACAACGGTATCAAAAATGTAAAGTTTAAGATGTCCAATGTAAACGTCTATGTGTGTAGGGGCTCCATTTATTTAGTGTTTTACAAAGTGAACTTTGTACAAATAAAACAGACATCCCTGATTATCGTGGGTTCTAAGGGGAGGAAAGGTAAGAGAAGAGCTTCCTGAGTAGCAGAAGTGTCCCACACTGTGACTGTTGTAGTTACAGGGTCACACACATCTGTGAAAGCATGTGCACTGGACACAGGGGAGTTTTATTATAGGGAACTTAAAGAACTAAGCTAAAGAATTGTTATTCTTAGAATGAATAGAAGACACTAGATGATGCCACGTACTTGCACACACAGGCAGCTAAATGGAATCAGTAGGTATTAAAATTAAAAACAAAAAAAGAAAATACATCAAGTTGTATATGTGTGTGTGTGGGGGGGAATAGAGGAATAATTTGAGTGGAGGGCTGGGGTAGATTCGATCTAAATATATTGTGTGCATGTAATATTAAATTATATATACACACATATATTTAAAGAATGACACACTGTGTCTGGGAAGATAGTTTAGTAGTCAGACACCCGTGACATAAGCCTGAACACTGCAGATTAGATACCCAGAACCCATCAAAATGTTGGGTGGATGTGGTTGCCCACCAGTAATTCCAACTCTCAGCCGGTAGAGGTGGATCCCAGAGCAGGGTAGACAGCTTGGTGTTCAATTGAGAGACCCTACCTGGATCAGGTGTAGAATAATTAAGAAAGACTCTCTACATCTTTACAGCATGCACAGATACACACATGGACTTGCACACATGTGTGTTCTTCACACATGCAACACACATACCACACAGAGAGACATATTAAAGAATCCTTCAACTTCCAAAATAGTCTATATGAAAGAAACCATGAATCTAGATAGTAAATATTTAGCTTTCTTAATAGTACAGATTTACATATTGGGGCCTACCATAAAGATTTGGTTATGGTGAACAAAGTAAGAAAAAATGTCAACTAAAAACAAACAAGTTGTTAGGAAGACCAGGTTTACCAGGGCATTTTTTTTTTTTTTGCAAAGCCCTTTCACAATATGTTCATATGTTCTGTGAGCTGACATTTGTCCAAACATTTTTCAGAGCTACTTTTTAAGTAGCTTACTATGTTAGCATCTCTCCAGAAACATTTTTCCCCCTCAGATTCCACCTTCACAGCTGTGTTTTAAGTGCTATAATACCAATGTATCTTTGTCCAAAGTGACAAAATTATATACATTTCATCCTAAAGAAAGGAGAGCTCGAGAGAGAAGAGCACCTGCAGCCAGCCTTTTGTGTATTGTCGGCTTGTCATGTTTACATATTACATTGAGCTGCTTTTACCGAGAAAGCCAGCATTCCAAGATAAGATAGCATTTAAAATGAGACATCATACAAGAAGGATCTGCAAAACTTGACATTTTAATTCTTTTTTAAAATGAGCATGCAAAAATCAAATATTGTATTGGTGAGCACACCATGGAACACTGGAAGGCATAAGAAATCAAAATTAGATGTGTGAAGGCTAGAACACTTTTTATAATTTTTGCCTTGTATCTGTGAGACCTATTTGGATTATGTATTCTTTGCTGGATTGATCACATAGTAGAGACATTTTTCCTTACTTCTTTGTAATGTAACACTCATCCTGGCTACAGCTTGTTTAGCTGTTCATTGCATGATATTTTGTTTAGGCTGCAGGGATGGCTTAGTGGTTAAGAGCACTTAGTATTTTTCCAAAGGATGGGAGTTTGATTTCTAGCACCAATATCAGGAAGCTGAGAACTGCCTGTACCTCCGACTCCAAGAGAATCTAGTACTTCTGCACTATAGGGCACTTACTCTCATAGGTACACACACACACACACACACACACACACACACACACACACACTTTTTTATGCATTAATATTAAATAGATTTTGTTTGCCTCACTCTCAGAACCATTGCTGACATCACCATCACCAAGTTGGTAATGATGATGTTTGTTACATTTTGACGTTCAATGATTTTGGAGTCTTTTTTTTTTTCCAATGTCTTTTTTTTTTTTTCAAGGCTGGTGAAAGATTGCCTTTAGAAAACAATGCAGCTGTGTAGGACAAATTGCTAAATGGTCTTATTAATAAAAGAAAAAACCCAGAGCCAGATATTAGAGTGAAGAGCTGAGAGATCAGAAAAGCAGAAAGAAGCCAGCCATGTTCTTACTTGGAGATCTCCACTTGGAGATCCTCTGCCAAAGAGAGCTACTTCCTGTATGTCCACACCTATATGCCTTTCTGTTCTGCATCTCATTTCCTCTCTCTGCCCAGCTCTATCATTTTCTGTCTGTCTGTACAGACCTCCAGACCTTTATGGTTAACTAGTGTTGGAATTTAAGGCATGTGTCACCATGCCTGGCTCTGTTCCCAGTGTGCCCTTGAACTCACAGAGGTCCGGAGAGATCCCTGCCTCCTGCATGATAGGATTAAAGGCTTGTGCTACCATTGCCTGACTTCTATGTCTAATATAGTAGCTGGCTTTTCCCTTTGATCCTCAGATAAACTTTATTGGGGGACACAGATAAAATATCACCACACAACTGCACAATGTTTGCATGTACACAATGTATGCTATGCACAGTATAGTTTGTTCATTGCACATAATTTTCCAGAAGAGAGTACAGAAATCCATCATGCCTACTCTGATGAGAATGAGGTAGAGAAAGTTGTTTACCTAAGAGTGTCAATGCAGGGGTGTGGCAAACTCTCCCTCAAACTCGTGTCTTATAACTTCGTGTCTTGCTGTTTCATCCTAGCACTGTTATGAGAAGGTATTCCTACTTCCCAGGAAGGAGATAATGGAGCTTCCAGGTTGGACTTGTGGCTGTCATGCTTTCTGAGTTGCACGGATTGAGGCCAGACAGAGCATTAAAAGAGGGGAATGGAGTGCTAACCATGTGGAAACCCACCATGGGCAGACCCAATCCCGATTCATGATGAACAATGATAATGTACAGGATTAGTGTTGTGTGCAGTGGTTGGGGGCCCTACATGTGATGATTTATGAATCTCCAGGAAAACATCTGTAGTTTTATACCATAGTCCTCACTGCAACTCAAGTCCAAATTTCTTTAACTGTCATTTTGGTGAGTATATTAGAGAATGCTATAAAATATAGTCTTTATATCTATTAGATAAAGAGACTTCCAGCATATTTACCTGTCTAACCGACACTTAAATATTGAGTATGTATAATGGGTTAGATGATATTCAAGTAGCTAGAAGTGAGTAAAACAAGAAACAAAGGCCTGGCACTTCATGGAAGTTTTGATCATTCTTCATTCTTATTGATAATTGTTATAATGCCTAAATCAGTGCATTTTGTGAGGACCTTGAGGTTAATGGAATCAGTAGTTAATAGAGGGCGGGGTGTGTGTCCCATCCTCAGAGAATTTGAGACTTGGTTATTATGAGGATATGCTAGGTAGATTTTGTATCTGCTACCGTGAGAAGAAAGGTCTACCTCGAAGCATTGAACAAAACCTTTTCCCACGGGCCAATCTGTGACTCTGGAGGAGAGGGAAGAAATGAGCCCTTCAAATATCAGTGCCTGTGGGAGGGTGAAGTGTCCCTGCTGGCTGCAGCTGGGCTTGCTCATGCTCCTTTGCCTTGGCGAGGTGATGTGATGTATTTGGGGTTTGGCAAGAGCCTGGCTTCAAGCTTCAGGTTGGGTCCACATTTGTTCCATAGCTTTCAGGTTAGATTTACATGGCAGTTCAGGAGGACAAGCTGTATGTAATGCCAGGACAGGTTTGCAGCTTCTCCTGGTGCCATAACTGCTATCACGCCGTCATCCAAAGCAGGTATCATGGCCCAGCTCCAAGTCGAGGGTCAGCAGGTGCTTTAGCTACTACGAGGCTACAGCAAATGGTATAATTAGGCTGGGTTAGAAGCAGAGCAGTGAGGTGGATGAGAAAGGATAAATATTTAAACAATAATTTAATCAAAACAAATGTGCGAACAAAACCTTAAGAACTGTACTATCTGATATAAATTGTTTATGAAAATATGTTCACATTCTTGCTTTTTTTCTCATTATTTTACCTATCATTTTATATTCTTCCATTTCTCCTATTCTTTTCCCTTTCAGACCTAGTTTCCTTCCATAATATAAGACCACACTTCTTAGACAAATGATACAATTGAAATAAGCTTAATTTAGTGGCTTCCAGCTGACTCTCCAGGATTCCAAAGCCAGTTAGGCTGACTTTCCATCGAGGAAGCAGGCCAGTGCACGCACACCTGCTCCTCTGTTGGTACCATTAGGTTGCAGCAGCTCAAAGGACACCAGAATTATAGGTCTGGGAGCATCTTCACCCCTCTCCC
>CABHPH010132099.1:22938-50157 GCA_902168325.1 Peromyscus nudipes | reverse complement strand
GTTACCATTCTCCATTTTCCAGATTTTTTCTTTACAACAAATACAGGAGAATTCCAAGGGCTGATCGATTCCTCAATATGCTGAGCATTTAACTGCTCTTCTACCAGCTCCTCTAACGCCTGGAGTTTCTCAGTTGTTAAAGGCCATTGCTGAACCCATACAGGCTTGTCTGTCAACCATTTTAGAGGTAAAGCTGTTGGTTTCTTTGGGAGATCATCAGTTGTTGTGCCCTGTTCTCGTATAATATGGATGACTGGTGACCACTTAGAATAATGCTTCCCAATATTTCTCTCAGAAACGTGTGCTATTTTTTGATTTATTTCTGAGACTGGAGGGATGTTAATCTGAGCATTCCATTGTTGCAACAGGTCTCGACCCCACAGGTTCATAGCTATGTTAGCCACATATGGTTTTAATTTACCTCTCTGTCCTTCTGGACCTATACATTCGAGCCATCTTGCACTTTGTCTTACTCGAGATAATGTCCCAATTCCCAACAATTGAACATTTACCTCCTGAAGAGGCCAAGTTGAATGCCAAAATTCTGGTGCAATTATGGTAACATCAGCACCTGTGTCTACCAAACCAGACAACAAAACACCATTAATTTTTACCATTAATTTTGGTCTTTGCTCATTGATAGATGTTTGCCAAAAAATTTTCTTTATGTTCCTTTTTGATTGTTCTATTCTCTTTGTTTCATCATCCTGACTAGCATGACTTATTTCGACAGGCATTTGGTTATTTAATTGCTCTGAACAGGAGCTTCCTCTACGGCTGCAGGAAAGGCCTGAACTGGATTTGCTTTCGGGGCCCGCATGAGGCCCCTCTGGGAGTTTCCCGAATACTGAGGCAATGGATTACCCCGTCTGTCCCTTGTCGATCTACATTCATTGGTCCAGTGTCTTCCCTTACCACACCTTCTGCATACTCCAGAAGGAAGGGGCATTCTATTACCATTGTTCCTTGAAGAAACATTGTTCCTAGGAATGACTTGTTTACAGTCCCTCTTCAAATGTCCTTGCTGTCCACATCCAAAACATCTAACATTCCTTAAACCTCTTGAAATTACTTCTCCTACCCACTTATCATCATTGTCCTGAGTCTCCACATTAACTGTGTCTCTAATCCAATCTTCCAAGGGTGCAGATCTTGCCTTTAACGGCCTGATTATACTCTTGTATGCTGCATTTGCATTCTCAAAGGCCAAAGATTCAACTATTATCTGACTAGCTTCTGAATCGGGGACCGTTCTCTTTACTGCTGAAGTCAGTCTTTGTAAAAAATCTGTGAAAGATTCCTTCGGGCCTTGTGTAACTTTTGTAAATGACTCAGCTTTTTTTCCTGGTTCCTGAACTCTGTCCCATGCATTCAAGGCCGCCATACGACATAAAACCAAGGTATTTAAATCATATTGACATTGGGTTTGCACGGCAGCATATTGGCCTTCTCCAGTAAGCTGATCCTGGCAGACTTGTATTCTTTTATCCTTCCATTGTCTTTCTATGTTTCTAGCTTCGTCCTTATAATACATGTGCCACTGGAATTTCTGGCTTGGCTCCAAAACAGCCTGTGCCAGATCCCGCCAGTCCTGTGGTGTAATCTTATTATATGTTGACCAAGAGTTTAACATTTGTTTTATATATGAGGAATGCATGCCATAAGATACTATTGCCTCCTTAAATTTTTTTAAATCCATCATGTCAATTGGAACCCAAATATTCTGTGTAGTCATTTGATCAGGCATCTGTTGTGTGGTTACCGGACAAATCAACGGTGACTGTGTAAAAACAGGCTTCCTTTCTGTAACCGCACAATCCAATCTTGGAACAACTCCACAGTTAGTTTCTAACACCGTTATCCTGGCACTTAAATCGGCCATCCTTTTAAATTGTAAAATGAGTAAAAATATAGTAATGAGGTGCATAGTTACATTAATATTAACCATCTCATATAGTTGTTCCATTATCACATTGCCTAAATTTTCAAACAAAGCCCAATTTCCTTCTAATGCACACAGAAAACCCATTTATATATATATATATATATATAAACAAGAACCGTAAATTTTTTTATTCGTGTGGAGGGAGGGAGGGAGGGAAGGAGAGAGAGAGAGAGAGAGAGAGAGAGAGAGAGAGGGAGAGAGAGAGAGACAGAAAACGAACAGTTTCCCCAATGAAAGGGAGACTCTGGTAGAGGAAGCAAAGGCGCCGAAGAGGGAAATGAAGAGAGAACAGTCCTGCTGTTGCCAAGTGCACTACCGACGATCCACCACTAGGGGGAGCAGGACAGCCCACAGCGAAGGCTCTGTAGGCAGAACTGGAGCAGGCGGCCCCCCCGCCAAGCCCAGGGCCACACAGACTAAGAAGGGGGAAGGATCCCAGAACCAGGGCAAAAAAAAATGGAAGGAGTCCAGAACCAAGGCAAGAAGACAGATGGAACCCCAAACCAAAGCAGAAAGTCAGAGAGCAAAGGGAGGAAGAGAGAGAACTGCTAACCGCTTGGGCCTACCTTCAGTCCGGCCTGGGCCGGAGCTAGGAAGCCGGCCGCCCAGGCAGGAAACCGGACCCGCAGTTAATGGATTCCTGTCACGTTGGGCGCCAGATGTAGTTGTAACTTTGTAGCTAAAAAAGAAACACACTATCCAAGTAAAGAGAAAAGCCGAAGAGGTCAGAGCTAAGAGCCTTAACTGCTTTCAGTTCGCTAGTCACTCCCTGAAGCAACGACTCTCTGCTCAAAAGGGGGGTTGTCCTTTTATACAATTCTGTTCTGCCTTCTCATTGGTTGTAAGCCCAACTGCCTAACTGTCTCATCACTACTAGTTCGCCAGACCCTGGCTATGGCTTGTTAATAGCTCTGACCCCTAGGCAACTTTATTTATTAAAATATAACATTTTAATACAAAAGAAAATATCACCACAGCTGTTGGCTTGCTATAAATTGCCTTTATTATGTTGAGGTATGTTCCCTGTATTCCTGATTGCTCCAAGACCTTTATCATGAAGGGGTGTTGCATTTTGTCAAATGCCTTTTCTGCATCTAGTGAGATGATCATGTGGTTTTTTTCTTTCAGTTTGATTATATGGTGTATTACATTGACGGACTTTCGTATGTTGAACCACCCTTGCATCCCTGGGATGAAGCCTACTTGATCATGGTGGATAATTGTTTTGATGTGTTCTTGGAGTCTGTTTGCCAGTATTTTATTGAGCATTTTTGCATCAATGTTCATGAGGGAGATCGGTCTGTAGTTCTCTTTCTTTGTTGTATCCTTGTTTGGTTTAGGAATCAGGGTAATTGTAGCCTCATAGAAGGAGTTTGGTAATGTTCCTTCTGTTTCTACTGTGTGGAACAATTTAGAGAGTATTGGTATTAACTCTTCTTTGAAGATCTGGTAGAATTCTGCGCTGAAACCATCTGGCCCTGGGCTTTTTTTGGTTGGGAGACTTTTAATGACTGTTTCTATTTCCTTAGGGGTTATTGGACTATTTAAATAGTTTATCTGGTCTTGATTTAACTTAGGTATGTGGTACCTGTCCAGAAAATTATCCATTTCTTTTAGATTTTCCAGTTTTGTGGAATAGAGGTTTTTGAAGTATGACCTGATGATTCTCTGGATTTCCTCAATGTCTGTTGTTATGTCCCCCTTTTCATTTCTGATTTTGTTAATCTGGATGCTCTCTCTCTGTCTTTTGGTTAGTTTGGATAAGGGCTTGTCTATCTTGTTGATTTTCTCAAAGAACCAACTCTTTGTTTCATTGATTTTTTGTATTGTTCTCTTTGTTTCTATTTTATTGATTTCAGCTCTCACTTTGATGATTTCCTGGCGTCTATTCTTCCTGGGAGACTTTGCTTCTTCTTGTTCTAGAGCTTTCAGGTGTGCAGTTAAGTCACTAGTGTGAGATTTCTCCAACTTCTTTATGTGAGCATTTAGTGCTATGAATTTCCCTCTTAGCACTGCTTTCATAGTGTCCCATAGGTTTGGGTATGTGGTGTCTTCATTTTCGTTGATCTCTAGGAATTCTTTAATTTCTTTCTTTATTTCTTCCCTAACCCATTGGTGATTCAGTTGAGCATTATTCAGTTTCCATGAGATTGTAGGTTTTCTGTAGTTTTTGTTGTTGTTGAAATCTAACTTTAAACCTTGGTGGTCTGATAGAACACAGGAGGCTATTCCAATTGTTTTGTATCTGTTGAGATTTGCTTTGTGGCCAAGTATGTGGTCGATTTTGGAGAAGGTTCCATGGGGTGCTGAGAAGAAAGTATATTCTTTTTTGTTAGGATGGAATGTTCTGTAGATATCAATTAAGTCCATTTGGGTCATGACATCAGTTAAGTCCTTTATTTCTCTGTTAAGTTTCCATTTAGGAGATCTGTCCAGTGGTGAAAGTGGGGTGTTGAAGTCTCCCACTATTAATGTGTGAGGTTTTATATATGGTTTAAGCTTTAGTAGTGTTTCTTTTACATATGTGGGTGCCCTTGTGTTTGGGGCATAAATGTTCAGAACTGAAACTTCCTCTTGGTGGATCCTTCCTGTGATGAATATGTAATGCCCTTCTTGATCTCTTTTGATTGATTTTAGTTTGAAGTCTATTTTGTTGGATATCAGGATGGCTACACCTGCTTGTTTCTTAAGACCGTTTGATTGGAAAGTCTTTTCCCAGCCTTTTATTCTTAGGTAGTGTCTGTCTTTGTATTTGAGGTGTGTTTCTTGTATGCAACAGAAAGATGGGTCCTGCTTTTGTATCCATTCTGTAAACCTGTGTCTTTTTATAGGCAAATTAAGTCCATTGATATTAAGAGATATTAATGACCAGTGGTTGTTCATTCCTGTTATTTTTTGATGGTAGTGTGTCTGTACTTCTTATCTTTGGGGTTTACTGCTGTGGTGTTATCTATTGCCTGTGTTTTCAAGGGTATATCAGACTTCCTTGGGTTGGAATTTTCCTTCTAGTGCTTTCTGTAGGGCTGGGTTTGTGGATAAGTATTGTTTAAATCTGGCTTTGTCTTGAAATGTCTTGTTCACTCCGTCTATGATGATTGAAAGTTTTGCTGGGTATATTAGTCTAGGCTGGCATCCATGGTCTCTTAGTGTCTGCATTACATCTGTCCATGTTCTTCTGGCTTTCAAAGTCTCCATTGAGAAACCGGGTGTTATTCTGATGGGTTTGCCTTTATAGGTCACTTGGCCTTTTTCCTTTGCTGCTCTTAATATTCTTTCTTTATTCTGTATGTTTAGTTGTTTAATTATTATGTGGCGAGGGGACTTTTTTTGGGGGTCTAGTCTGTTTGGTGTTCTATAGGCTTCTTGTATCTTCATAGGCATTTCCTTCTTTAAGTTGGGAAAGTTTTCTTCTATGATCTTGTTGAATATATTTTCTGTGCCTTTAAGTTGGTATTCTTTTCCTTCTTCTATCCCTATTATTCGCAGGTTTGGTCTTTTCATGGTGTCCCAGATTTCTTGGACATTTTGGGTCATGACTTTGTTGGCTTTAGTGTTTTCTTTGACTGATGAATCTATTTCTTCTACCTTATCTTCAACGCCAGAGATCCTCTCTTCCATCTCTTGCATTCTGTTGGTTATACTTGTGTCTGAAGTTCCTGATCGTTTACTTAGATTTTCTATTTCCAGCATTCCCTCTGTTTGTGTCTTCTTCATTTTTTCTATTTCCCTTTGCAGGTCTTGGACCTGTTTCATTGCTTTTTCATGGCTTTCTTTCAGTGCTTTATTGTTTTCTTCCAGGACTTTATTGTTTTCTTCTACTTTAATTGTCCTTTCCTCTAGGATTTTACAGCGTTCTTGCCATTTTTTTGTCTGTTCCTCTATATAAGCCTCTACCTTCTTCATGATGTTATTCATAAGGCTGTTTTCTTCTGCTTCTTCCAATTTTTGATGATCAGCTCTAGATGTTGGAGGAGGGCTAGGTTCTGGTGATGCTGTATTGCTCTTCATTTTGTTGTATGTACTTCTGCCTTGACGTCTGCCCATCTCCTTGTGTTCGATCTTGGTCTTATCTGTGCACTTGGTGCAGAAAGAGCTGACAGATTCGGGAAGTCTCTCTCTCTTGTCCAGATGGGACTCTCTTGTCCAAATGGGAAGTGCGAGGCAGGTTGGGAGCTGTTGTCCAGATGGGAAGGCCGAAGCAGGATGGGAGTTATTGTCCAGATGGGAAGTCTGAGGCAAGATGGCAGCTCTTTGTCCAGAAAGGAAGTCCGGGGCAGGATGGGAGTTGGGGGCTGGTCTCTAAGTCTCACGAAGTGGCGGGGGTCTCCAGGGATGATGGGCTTTGGGGCAGGGCTTGAAGACTGCAGAGGATCTTTGTCCAGAAGGGAAATCCGGGAAAGGACGGGAGCTGGGGCTGGTCTCCAGGGATGATGGACTTGGGGGCAGGGCTTGGAGACTGCAGGGGATCTTGGAAGGGGGGAGCCTTCCCGGTAGGGGTGGGGGTAGAAGGGAGCCTGCCCGATGGCCAGAATCTGGGGCCAAGGTGGGCAGGTCTTCCCAGGTGTGGCTGGTGCCCAGGAATGGGATCTAGGGTGAGGGCGGGCACTAACCTTTGTCCAGAAGGGAAGGAGCTGGGGCCGGTCTCTAAGTCTCAGGAAGTGGCAGGGGTCTCCGGTGATTTTGGATTTGGGGGCCGGGCTTGGAGACTGCAGTGAATCTTGGAAAAGGGGGCCTTCCTGGTAGGGGTGGGGGTAGAAGGGAGCCTGCCTGCTGGCCAGAATCTGGGGCCAAGGTGAGCAGGTCTTCCCAGGGGTGGCTGGTGCCCAGGGAGGGGATCTAGTGTGAGGGTGGGCACTCACCTTTGTCTAGAAGGGAAGTCCGGGGCAGGATCAGATTATTTTTCTATAGTTCAGTTAATACAAAAAAATTTAATGTTCATTTCTATCCAAAATCAAGACACAGAATATTAAAAGAAGTATTTTCATCTAGGGCTACTATCATCATGTTGTTGCATCAAAATACATTACCATCTCTTCCTTGCTACCCATCAATGAAAGATGCCCTGAGAGACAATAGGTGAGCTATCTACATGGGAAAATCTGAGTGTTACATTGTAATGTAGAAACCTGAAAAGATAAACCAAATGTTCCAGGCATTTTCTCAAGATAATACAGAGGAATAACTAGAGACACGTCCTCAGATATTCTCAACCAAGCAGTCCTGTTTGTCATGTAGACAGTTAATAAAGTCATGTATGATACAGTAGGTGGGACACAGGATTAAAAAATATGTGATGCCTCTCCTCATGGTACACTAGAAAATGGGCTATACTGTAAGAATTGAAAGATTCATGAGTGAAGGCACAATTTCCTGAAAAATTCTTTATAATATACTTTGTTTTGATAACTTATCACAGTCTCATGTGAAGAGAAGTCAAACTGTCATGTGATATCTATAAATAACCAAAGTAATAATTGGGTTCCTCTGAGATACTCAGAAAATAGGTTCAAAATCCATAACTCAAGTCACTATGTCATTGTAACTTTATATTTTTCTTCAGCATTGATTGAAATGATATTAAATTTAGGTTCTTAGACTTATAGGAATTAAATGCCTTCATTAGTATTTATAGGATTAACATATATAGCATTATTTTGTTCTGTACTAATTAATAGTGGCAGATAATTATTGTTTATGCAAAGAATAATTTAAAATAATCTACCTTGTATTCTGTTTTGAGTCTTGTGTGTGATAATTAAACTGTGTATCTATGATTTGTCAGCTGAGTAGTTAGAACTGCAGACAAAACATGGAATTTTAGTAGTAATTGTTTGAGTTACAGGTGTTTCTGCCTCTATTTTAAGGATATTTAGATTGCTGATAGTTACAAAGATTTTTATGTGAATATTAGTACAATTATGTTAAATCTATATGCAGATTTTATACTTTAAAAGAGTCCATCTGCTACTATATATTATGGTATAGTAACATTTACCCATAGCTCTGAAAATAATGGTGTAAAATTGAAATTTTAAAATACTCATAAAAATTAATTGAGTTTTCTTTACTGCCACCCTGAGCTCATTGCATTGTTCATTGGATGGATATATATTTTTTGTTACTCTACTTTTCCATCTCATTACTCTTTCTTGCTATTAAATGAATAGAACATTCTGAAGTTAAGAAAGTTATAGATTTTAAATCTGGATGGAAGCTCACTTTTATAAAATATATAATTGTCAAAATAGATTAATATCCTTTATCTATAAATGTAAAAGATCAAAAGTCATGTAAAACCTAATGAACAATATACATCCATCTTGTGATCCATTTATATACAGACGCCAGTTATTTATACATTTCCTCAATCTTAATAGAGTTTGGTAATTTTAATGATAAATGCACCTCTGCTTTCATATAACTTATGTAAATTCACTTAATTATATTCATAACTATTCTACAATTTTGATTTATTTAAAATATGTGAAAAGTTAAAGACTGCTGCTTGAAATTGTAATGGACAGAGCCATCTTATTTCAGATGATTCCAGGTTCACTACTTTGGCTCCTGTCATTTTGTTTTTCAAGCTCACTGTGGTGTTTTAAAAGAAAATGGACCCCATAGGTTCAGAGGTATTGGCAGTGTTAGGAGATGTGTTGTTGGTAGAGTAGAGGCAGCTTTGTTGGAAGAATTGTGTCACTAGGGGTATAGGCTTTGAGGTCTTAGATGTTCTAGCTAGGTCTAATGTGTCTCATTCTCTTCATGCTGCCACTCTTTGCACCATAATAATGGACTAAACTCCTGAAACTGTAAGTCAGCCCCAATTAAATGTTTTCCTTAATAAGAGTTGATATAGTCATGGTGTCTTTTCATAATAATAGAAACCCTAATTAGTATAATCACTATCTTCAGTTGTTACATTTATCAATTAATTAAAAGTCCAGTTATCAAATATTAAAATGTTTAATGCTATTCAAAGACTTCTTACCATTTAGAGTTGAAAATTTTCATGATTATTACTAAGATGTGGTTGAGAGTGTCCAATGTGAGTCTATAGTTTAATTGCACTATCAAGTCAGCTATCATATGTCAATCAAGCTGTATAATATTTACTTTAACAAGATGAATCCAGAATAGTAATCATTGCACAAAAGTTAAAATCAATATTTAAGGAATATTTCCACTAATGTTAAACAAGCATTTGACACATTCTGCATGCTATTCAAATACATATTTGTTTATTTATCTATTGTTTATCTATTTGTGTATATGTGTCTGTATTTGTGGGAAAAAAGTGGTAAAGACAGGCACAAGACAGAAACAGAGCGAATATATTGTCCATGGTGAATGTGTAGAGTTCAGAGCACAACTTGTATTAGACAATCAATTTTCTACTTCAATGATGAACTCAATTTGTTAGGCTTGGGGCAAGTATCTTACTTAGTGAGCCATCTTACCACTGCCACACACCCTATATATATATATATACACACATATATATATACATATATATAATTGATCAATGGGTTTTCTTTTTTTACTGACTTTTTTTAACAAGTCATTATTTTGTAATTGGAGAGATCATTTCTGTATACTGTAAATATCCATCCTCTACATCCTAGTAGTAATCCCCAGGTTAAAGGATCCCAAATACATTATAACAGTGTGAAATAACTCCTGCAGAGACTCCTTACATTGTTGAGAGCATTTATAATATTAAATGAAGAGGTTGTCTTTGTAGCTCTATAGTTAGATACTGTTGCTATGGTTGTATAGCTATAGATATTTTCAAGGAAATAAACACTGTGTTTTCATAATTAAGTCAAATGCCTGATTTTATGTACATAAATAGACATATTCAGGTATGTATATTAGAATAGATATATTTTAAGTTATTTTCATTCTACACTTTTATCTAAAGGCTTTACACTTTTCTCCATCCATGTTAATCTTTGACAAACATAATAAAAATTGACTACCTAGAGAAATATAAAATGTATCATATATAACTTTTATTTTGCCTTTTTAGTTTCACCATAAAAGAGATATCATGTAATTCATAGGGCACATGGATGTAATGGGACTTTCTATTACATGATGAAAACTTTTCTGTGCAAATCTGAGAAACTAGTGAAATGTGATGAAAGACATATTTTAGAGAAGTAAACATCATTTTAAGTGTAATAATTTCATGTCAAATTCATAAGAATAACTTCACAGAAATATTGAGCCACACATGAAAGCAAAGTTTGTGGAGAGAGGCTGAATTCCTGTTGTTAGGCCTGACAGAAAGAACCATTACCTGCTGACCGCCCCTACAAACACTACCCCCTTTTAGAATCCATTTTATTTTGTCATATTTTTGAGCAATACATGTGTTTTTTCAGTTTGGTGCTTTTGTCATTGTTACTTATGTCATTATTTTGACTTCCTTTTTCCTTTACAATACTTATATTTCTCAACACAAATTGACTTAAAGTGTCAAATGAAAACATAATGAGCTGAATAATGGAATGTGGTATTAATTCTCCAATGTGCTTCTACTGAAAATACGTTCCAGTTTCTAAATCATCTATTATATTATTCTCACATCTTTGGGCAGAATAAATTCAAGTCTAAGATTTCAAAGAACATTTAGGTCAGGAAGAAACATATAAATAAATAAATTGTTCTGGAAACAAGATTTTTTATGATTCAAAGAAATTGTGTTGCTTTCTTAACAAATTGTGTCATGGGTGTCTCCCAAACTAAAACAGTAGCCATGGTTAATTTTAATAACTTTTTCTAACTTAAGTGATCTGAAAGAAGTTATGTGGTCCAGATTTTGGAAATGCACCGGTACATACTGCTGTTGTACCATTTTGTTTAGTTTACACCAGGGTGATAGCTTCATTGTGGATGTGGATTTTTCAGAAATTTATTTCTATTTAAGCTTATGCCTGATTTTAGTTCCATCAAAATTAGTTTTCCTGATGTCATTGATTGTCCTTCTTTAAGATCATGACTGGGAGTGAGTTTTCACTGAAATGACATGAGACTTGATAATACAGAGTAAAGAAGATCTCTGTACTCACAGTCCTTTCGGACTTTCAAACCACCACACCCAGAAATGGTTTTTGTTAAACATAGTTTGGAACAATACATAATATTTTCTCCTGAAGGATAAGAGTTACTCTTAGTTTACCACTGAACATTGTAAGAGGCAAGACTACCGATAACTCAAGATTCCCACCTGATTCTCTAAGAAGCACTAATATGGACTTTCCCACTGAGCACCCTGAAGACAATGGACAGACGCTGCACATCAACCTCATGGGCACAGTGGTTCTAGGAGGACGGGAGTTGAACCAGTATTTTATAAATCTTGGAATTTACATTATTAAGTAAAATGCATTGCCATGACAATTGGCACTTTTGGTATGATTTCAATACTGTAAAATGAAAGAACAAAAGCAATTATTAAAATAGAACTAAGACAACATTTAAATCCTGGCAAATGCAAGTATATTTAATGAAAACCAATGAGAATTTATTTTCTATGTCAAGTAATTAATTTCTAAAACCTACAGTTTTTAATTTTGTGTCAGTCTTACTAAAATACATTTTGAATATATATTCTATTAACACATTCTGTTTCTTTTTCAGTAAAGTTAATTATTTGCCCATGAAACTATTGCTTTTACTTGCTGAACTTATTATTATGTAGTTTATGATTTTCATTCTATTATAAATAATAGATTTATATTTGTAATTAACTTTTCTATTTTTTATAGCTAATGTGGGGATATAATTGATTTCAATACTGGTTTTTATCTGAGGCAGAATTATTGAACTCAATTATGAGTTCTAGTTATTATTCCATAAATTCTCTAGATTTTCCTGTAGAGTCACCTAATTTACAGAGAGCAATATTTTGTTTCATCTTTTCTTATCTTTATACTTTTAGTTACTCTCCAGATATTTATTCTAAACACTGACCAGATAATTGGCAGCAATAATATTGCTCTTGTTTGGCAGAAATATTTAAATACTTGTAATTTTGTTGACTGTGCTTTATTTGAAATAAGATTTCATGATCTTTTCTGATCTATTAATCATCATGTTAAGAAAAACACTTTTTATGCATAGTTTACCAAAAAAATTTTACCAGTATTTTCTGGCAAAATAATATATATTTATTAAATATTCCTCTCATTAAGTAGTATTTTGTGTTTAAAAGTTGATGATTACAGCATAGCTTAAAAACCTGAATAGCTGGGTAGTGTTATTTATTTTTGTCACCTAAGAAGAATGAAATGTGATATTGATGATATATTTACGAGCAAGGTTGTGTTCTTAAGAATGGACAACTATGACCTGTAATCCCAATGATAATTCCTATAAGTCCTATAATAGTTCATGAATTTAATAATATTTTTATTCTTATATGTTATTTTAAAAGTTACTTTGTTTTACTATTATTATGTAGAGTATGTATGTGTTATACATGAGTGGGGTGAGTGTAGATATGTGCTTGCTACAGTAAACCTTGGAGGTCAGAGGATGACTATTGTGAGTAGACTCTCTCCTTCCTACCTGGAATATGGAGGTTGAACTCAGTTCAACAAGCTTGTGTATCAAGTTCATTAATTCACTGAGCCACCTGAGCCATATTAATGCCACTTTTAAGAGAAAAATCTAATGTGAATTATTTTACAGAAAAAAAATTATTGAAACACTCTGAAAATACATAAAGTAAATACGAGAGAAAAGGATGGTATACTATACAGGTGATAAAGGCCTACATCCAGAATATTAAAAGTGAACAGCAAAAATACATTTCAGAAGAAAATACATAAAATAGCTCTTTAAATATATCCTCAAAAGACATACAAGTATCAAAGGCCTGAATCAAAATTGTTCAACACCATTATTCATTAAAGAATTGCAAACCAAAATCATAATAGGATTCTCTGTGTGTCCTAGAGTGTCTGCGGTCATCCTCACAATCAACATTAGTACGTTTTGGTCAAACTGGGAATTACTGAATAATACAGTAATTTAAATTATAGATATATAAAATATCTAAAAGTAAATATTAAAATATATAAAATGTTTAATACAGAATGATTCATAAAATTTAAAAAGATTTAAAAATATTTGTCCAAAGACAGAAGGAAAACAAATGTACTGGACATCCTAATCCACATACTTGTTAAGGACTTTGGTTATTCCATCAAAAAAGAAACATAGTTCTCATGAAAATTACAGTATTGGTTCTCTGCCAAGTCTTTAGGTTTATTAAAGTAAGCCAGACATGTAAACCTATTATAATCATAAAATATTTAAAAGAGACAATCAGATAGACATGAAAAATATATTGAAGACCTACAGATTCTTGTAGGGGATACAGAAATTGTACTGCTTAACACAGGCATGGTATATATTTGAGGTGATCACAAATCTTTGAAATAATTAGAATGGTTACAAAAACAGAATAAAACCAAAAGGTAGACTACGGTAATCCCTAAGAAGAATCTATAATCATTTGTCCTCATACCCACAGCTAAGTTTAGTCTTCACCCCTTATCAAGGAGATTTCTCTTTGCAGCAAACAGAGACTACTACAGAAAACCACAGCCAATTAAATCACAGAGTTGTGGAGCCCAGTCCTACTGGACTCATCTACAAACACTACTACAGCTAAAGCTCTGGGAATACTGTGGAAGAGGGGGCAGAACGTTTGTAAGAGAGAGGATCAGGGAGTTTACTGCGAGATTATGTTTCTTAGTAAAACCAGAAGCTATATCCATAGAGTATCAGAAACAAGACAGCCCAAATTGAAGACGAACAAGCACGACAGCACCAAACATGACAAACCCAGGAGGCTTCAGTCCTACACACACACAAAAATTATAGGCAACAGAGTGAAGCAGAAATTTGGCTGTCCACTGTCAAACAGTCTGCAGTGAAAGCATACATAAAGGTACCACTATATGGATACAACATACTGTATGTAGGAATAAAAACAAAGATATTCAAAGATATATGTACACTGACATACATGTTAACATGCGATGGCAATTGGTGTAAAGTGAGGCCAGGAATTAGAAGGAGGTGAGGCATGTGTGGGAGAGTTTGGGGCAAGGAAACAGAAGGGAGAAATGTTGCAATTAAATTACAATCTCATAATTTTTTAAAAGCTATTTTTTGGGGGGGGGGGGCTTTTCGAGACAGGGTTTCTCTGTGTAGCTTTGTGCCTTTCCTGGAATTCACTTGGTAGTCCAGGCTGGCCTCGAACTCACAGAGATCCGCTTGCCTCTGCCTCCCGAGTGCTGGGATTAAAGGCGTGCGCCACCACCACTAGGCTTTTAAAAGCTATTTTTTTTTAAAAAAAGCAAATTAACTGGTAAAGATGTCAAATTTTATTTTGTATATTCATTATTACTATGACAAAAGCATCCATTTTGGGGGCAAGGGAAGTGTGGATGAGTTTGAATTCTCAGAATCTTTGTAAAGCCATATATTTTAGCTCAGGGTTTATGTCCTATGGCAAGAAGGAAGATGAAGATAGAAGAATATCCAGAAGCTTGTGAACAAGCTAGTTAGAAAGAGGAGACCCTCAGAGAAGATGGAATTTGAAGTCTGCGATGCTGTTATTGGTTGTCAACTTGACTATATCTGTAAATAGCTAAAACCCAAAGGGCTGGGCATATATGGGGAGAATTCTTTCTTAATTAAATTATTTAAAGTGAAAAGACCCACACTAACTCAGATCTTTGAGGTAGAAAGACCTACCTTTAATCATGGCCACACTTTCTGCTTGAAGCCTAATTAAAGGACATGGAGGAAGGAAGCTTGCTCTCTGTATGCCTGCTTGCTCTTATTTTTGCTGGTAAGTCCATTCATTCACTGACATTCGAGCTTAATTCTTTGGGACTCTAGCATATACTGAGACCAGCTGAGAGATCAAGCCTCATGGACTAAAAATGACTGGGTCCTTGGACCTTCAGTTTGTAGACAGTCATTGTTGGACTAGCTGGACACAGCTTGCAAGCCATTCTAACAAATACCCTTTATATGTATTCATTCCGTAATCTCTGTTCCTTTTCAGCATCCTGGCTAATAACAAAACCAACCCTTGAGTTTGTCCTTTGTCCTTTGCACAGGTGCTGTGGCAGCTGTGCACATTCACACGTGTACACACATGAAAGTATTTGCAAATACATCGCCTAACTCCTTATAACGTTCATGTGTAAAGTGTAAAATTATATGAAATGAAGAAAAATGAGATTAAATATTGCTTAATATTTATTAAAATATTTTTCTGGAAAGATAGTAATAAAATCTTTTAACATATTTATAAAAAATATTTTATCCCAAAAATAGTGAAGCACACACTATGTATTTATAAAAACTTTAAAATTATGGCTTTGATCTATAAAAGCTTTATATGAAATAATAGTGATTGAGTTGATGAATCTTAAGTTTGGATGCTGGTCTTGAATTTTTCTAAATAGAAACCACATTAAAGTTACTAAGGAAATTGCATTCTCAAGTTTGACTATGAGGAAATAAAAGTATCATGAAGATTATTTTTCAATATTCATAAACTCATTTGCCTCTGATTATATGCATAGAACTTTTATATTCATCTTAGTACAGTTAATAAAATAACACCATTAGAAATATGAACTAATATCAAGAAAAATAATTAGTACAGAAATCCCACTTATGTTTGCATTCAATATACTAATTTCCAGTTTGACTAGAATGTCTGAGTACCCAAACTTGGAGTAGGCATCATGGGAAAACTAGTGTTATTGATAGACACTCAGAAGCCTGCATTTTTAGTCACTTTGAAAATAAAAAGATTTCTTGACATGTGTTAAAAATGAGAAACATATACAGGGAGTTCAGTCTCCATTCAGTGAATGATGAGATCAGAATTCTCAGATTTCTTGGTTGGTTGGAATATTGATCTTAGAGAAACTGGTTCACTGGGCTTCAGAGCTTCACTTCCTTTGTCAGTATCTCAGATACTCTATATATCTATACTATACTAATACTATAGAAAAAACTATACTAATCACAGTAAAATCTCTTCTGTTTTTATTTCTGTGTGAGTGTGTGCGTGCACACATGTGTGTGTGCACCTGTGTGCATTTGCCTTTGTCTGTATGTCTATGTGTGTCTGTGTGCCAGTGTGTCTGTGCCCCTATGTGTGTGCCTGTGTATGTCTGTGTGTCTCTGTATGTGGGCCCGTGTTTGTGTGTATTTACCTATGTGTTTGTGTCTGCATGTCCACTAGTCTCTGTGTGTGTGTGCCTGTGTGAGTCTGTGTTTGTGTGTGTGCCTGTGTGTGTGTGCATGTGAGTGTATGCATGTGTATGAGTGTCTGTGTGAGCAAGACATTGATATCATGTTGTCTCTTTGGCAATCATAAGACAGCTTAGAGAATTCAATTCTCTCCTTCCAAACTGTTTGTCTCTGGGCTGGAACTCAGGTCATCCGGCCCAGCAGCAAGTGCATTTACCCTCTGAACAATGTTTCTTAATAAGAATATATAATGTATCATACAAAAATAATTCTTGCAAATAAAGAGGATCAAAAGAAGGAGCATTTATAATTCCAAGGAATGAACAAGGGATTAACTTACTTTGACACTGTGAATTGAATGGTGGTTGAGGTCTCTGCACTAAGTAATGATGAGCGTGTAAAGAATTATATGTTAGTATGCAAATGCATGAAATCTTATGCTCAAGTGTTTTCTTGATAATAATCTCGTATTGCCCAGTAATTCAAATTAGAGCATACATTACATCCACAATTTTATTTTATTTTCATGATATCTAAAGTTACAGTTGTGTGATCCATGCTGTAGATATTCAGATAAGCTGCTCTCTATATTTAGAAATGAATTAAAACTGGAAAGTGGGTCTAAAACACAAACTCAATGTTGAAATGAACTTACACATCAAGAATTATTTTTCATCATTGCTGATCTCTTTCTTATCCCCATTTTATCTGTCACAGCTTTCTATTTCTAATCTTTTCCTACTATCATTGATGGTCACAGCCTGCTGCCAGCTGCTTTCTTTTATTTGCAATTTTGCTTCCCTGTAGTATATCTGGGTCACTTGTATTTTACCGATCAATTTACCCAGAACAGTCTTAAATTACAACTTTAAACACACACATACATACATACACACACACACACACACACACACACACACACACACACACAATTTTTTTTTACAAAACTTTAAAAAGAAGGTTACTCTTAAATGGAAAAATGAAAAAGCAAAATCAATGCTGGACCAGGTGTTGACAAGACATCTAACATCCTGATTACTCTTCTGTGTTCTATGGTGCTCTATTTTCTCTTAATTTTGAGACTCAGTTACAGAGATTTTCATGCTGTTTATTTATTAACACTTTTTTAACTAAGTAAAAATATAATTTTACATCAGTCTTTCAATTTTAAAGAAAAATCTCAATCCATACTCATCATCATAACCATGATAATTAACACAACTATTTAAGTGCAAGTAATCATTAAGGAATAGCATTTCAGTAGATCATCAGAGCATGCTTTTACACCAGGACAAAAGAAAATTTAAGAGTGAATAATAACATATACATATATTTGTCTACTCATTATTAATATTAATGTAAGTGGCCAATTGTAGAATGTTTGTTCAGCATACAAGAATCACTTTTAAACACCCAGCAGTGAAAATGGATTATTGTGCTACATACTTGTAGTCTTTGCACCCATGGGTACATGCAGGAGGATCAATGTCATCCCCACACATGTAGGAAGTTTGAGGGCAGCCAAGGATAGATGAGATTCTGTTTTTTAAATAATTTTTAAAACGTAATGTTACATTATCCACAAATCAATATTGCAAGTAAACTTGTTAATGTGTATTTTAATACCGTTTAACAACACATTTCTTATTGGAAAGGTCACTTTTAAAATATGTTCAAGGTGATACCATCTTTGGATTTTTAAGTAATTTATTTTATTTTACAAAAAAATTAGCATAAAATTGCAGTAACTTTGCAACTTATGTCAGTGACTGAGTGTGTAGAAATGGAGTACAAATCTCTAAAGGTATACATGGGGGCTTTATGGAGATTACTCTCTAAGGAATATATTTGAAATGTTTTATAATTCATAGTACTGTTAGCATGCCAGTTTGTGCTTCATCAAAATATATGAAGTGGATATATTGACATTGTTTTAAGGTTGAGAAATATTGCTTTATCTATGATCACTGCTTTGCTTGTGGGACATTTTATATTATTCTTTATCCAACAGTTTTTTATTTTATTTCTTTTCAAATGCTTTAATCTTATGTATTAACATTTATTGGTCTTATTAATGACATTAAATATATTTTCAAAAGCATTATATTGATTACAAGCAATATTGCTTTAATTTCATAATAAAATCTCAATAAAATCTTTAATTAAAAAAATTAATTATTTAATTTTTGATGTCCTGGTAAGTTATATTAGTCTATTTAAAACATGAATCATCTTTTGTTTAAAAATATTATATTTAATTTTGCATAAAATATTTTCATTAATAAGACATTGACACTAACATTTTCTTTTATTTACATAATTAAAATGCAGTTTAAACAGTCAATAATTTAGGAAACTCCCCTTTTTAAAATATTAGAGTTAAAATTCAATGTTCTGCTGAGATGTGTGATTGCTCATATTTTTCTCATATATAGGTAAATAATTGCGTAGGTATTAAAATAGTTTACATAAACATATTTCATTGTTCGCAAATTATTTCTAATTTAAACATGAAGAATTAAGATATTTCAGGTGTTCATCTTTACAATGATGTATGGATAATTTTTATACACATGGCCTTTCAACACTTCAATTACTGTTTGCAAACCTTTATTTATTTATAACTACTCATATATTAATATGATGGATGTCCTCAAAGACAGGTTTTAATGTTACAATCAGTCATGAAGCATTATATCTATGTATCAAAAATGTTTTCTTTATAGAGAATGATAATCTTCTTAAGGTAATCCTTTGTAATTATTAAGTCATTAAAGTAATAAGACTTCTGAACAGATTAGAGTTTGATGGAGTCAGTAATTAATTATCCCTCTCTAAAAAGAAATAAAAACAACTCTGAGATTCTTTTACCATCCCTTATCTCTGAATTATCATTATAAAATCCAATTACGGGAAAGTTTCCACAAATGAAATTATGTAGCAGCGTCACAAGTTTTCATATGAAATGGTATATTATTAATTGAAGATGAACTGGACCATGTATTCCAATTACTCTCTTTCATAGTATGGAGGAAGTGCTGTGCTACAAAGTAAAACATTAAAAATTCATTAAATCAAGCTTAAAATCTATTAAAACTGAAATATACATGAGATTTTCTTTAGCTGAGCAACAATCAAAAATTTTTATAGTATATTTTGTATGCATTTATGAATCAGGATATTTTAATGAAATGAGAAACTTCTTATATATGAGACCTAAATTTTATTATAAGAAATAATGATATTTCTTACATGAGTCAATTTTCATTCAAACAGAAAAAATATTCCTCAAAATTGCCTCACTCAACCATCATCAGACAAGCTTCTTCCTGCAGCAGACAGAAACAAAAATAAAAAACCATACCAGACAATGAGCAGAGAGTCAAACCTTGGAAATGTCATCCAAATGGGATAACTCCCTCAGACCCCTCCCCTTAGGGCTCTGGGGACTCTACTGTGGAGGAGACAGAAAGATTGTAAGAGCCAGAGTGGATGGAAGACACCAAGGAAAGAAGACTTTCTAAATTAGTATGGTCAAAGCTCATATGGACTCACAGAGTGAGACAGCGTATACAGAACCTGTGTAGATCTGCAACAGATAGGGTCCTGGAGCTGTGAGAACTGGAAATAAATGCCCATCTCTAACCCAGAAGTTAACTCAAATTGATAACTACTTGCAAATGAAATCTTGCTTTTCTCCAAGGACGTCTCACTAGGGTAAGAAACCAGTCTTAAGGTTGGCTGCATATCCAGCAGTTGAAGGCCAACACAAAACAAACTCAAGGGCATCTTTGGGGGTCGTTTGTCCCATAATGTTACATCTGAGCCTTTTTCACCCCTTATAGGTCCATTGCATACTATTACGGCTTCCATCTTTGTGTATTTGTGTATTTTGTGTATTCTCTGTGTGTAAATATGTGTGTATCAGGATCAATATGTGTTTCTCATGCTTTTTCTTCAGTTCTTTTTCTTCTATTTTTCTTTGCTTGTTTTTTACTTTGTTTTCTTTTATTCCAGTTTAACTTTGTTTTATCTTATTTTATCCTATTTTTTTACGTGCTTGTTTGTTTTCTAATTAGAGACAGAAAGAATGTGAATTTGGGTGGAAGAGGAGATGGGGAGAATGTCAGGGAAGTTGGGGGAGGAGGACCATAATAAGAATAAATTGTATGAAATAAACCAATTTGCAACAAAGGTCAAAAATATTGTTAAATTATTGTTTAAAATATACACTAGATAATTATTTTATAAGAATTTTTAAATATAATATATACATACAAAGATGCTCGCTAGCTTTCATGGTGCTGAACAGTGCTGGGCAAAATACTGAGGACAAATAATTACCAGGGGACCTGAAAGCAACATTAATGACTGGCGTTGGGAAGATATGCACACTGGTCCAACAGTGACATGAACACCATGCTGCAGTCAAATATTATTTTATTTATATCCTGCTCCACAAGAAGAAATCCTTATGTGGCACCATTATTGGGTCAAAATTTTATAGCAATATTGGTCCTAGTGGTGAACCTACTACTATTACCTTGCTAAATGGATATAGTATTAAACTGACTCATGATGATTTATTGTCAAACCCATAGATTAATGCATCTTTCAGTCTTTTTTAGAGAAGCTTCTATTTACAGTAGATTGCAATTAATATAGAGACCTGCAAATGGCCAAAGTGCAAAGAAGAGACTGTGGTACACTCAGCCTAAATGGGACATACACACACACACACACACACAAACACACGCACACACACACACACACACACACACACACACACACATATATATATATGTATATATATACATAAAAAACTGCTGTTCCCATGGTTTGGGAAGCATTGTTGAAGATACAGTGAAAAGAGTGGCTGAGCAAGAGGAGGTACATGTCTACAAGGAAAATTGTATTATGCAGGGCAGCTAGCTGCACATATGAACTCACAGTAGATAAGACAGCATGGCAGAACCTGAATTAGCTCAACCCACACAAAAATCTCAGCATGGAGAAGGAAGTGGGGCATGGAGCCCTATCCCTTCTTCAGTAAAGCTTAGTAGCTCTAATCTGGTGGGAAAGAGAGTCATTTTTTTTCCTAAGGCCCTAGGCCCTTCTAAGATGACCATGAGCCAGTGGAAAAATTAAATATCTAATAATAGGCAACACATGAACTTAATGTGGGTTTTTTGTTGTTGTTTTGTTCTGTTTTATTTTTTGTTACAGAAAATTTCTTTAGTAGTATTCAACTGGTGGCTTGTTTACAGTTTGAAGACTAGACCACGATCCTCTTGGCAGGGACATGGAAGCAGGCAGACATGTGCAGGGGCAAACAATTGACAGCTTACAGCTTATCTGCAAGTTGCAAGCAGGGAGAAAGAGACTGGTCCTGGCATGGGCTTTGAAACCTCAAAGGCCATCAATCCCCAGTAATACACCTCTTCCAAAAATGTCACCCTTCCAAATTCTTCCCAAATAGATCCACCAATGAGAGACTGTCATTCAAAAACATGGGAGGCTAGGGGAGCCTTTCTCTTTCAAACCACTATAGCTGCAGAGAACACATCTTTCTGATCCTATGTTTCTCCGAATCCCTGGGAATTGAGGTCAGGAGGATAAATAAAGAAGAAATGGTAGATGTAAAGTAACAGGTCATTTCTCACCAGAATCCAAAACTAACTAATATTTTTGCTCCTACCTTCTTAAATTTTAGAAACAGGTATGACAATCCACTATCCTCAATCTTTTCATGTTCTTAGAACTATCATAAAGATTTTTACATGATATTTCTTTATCAAGGAATGGTCTATGGTCTGGGAGAAAACTCTTGGCAAAGAGTTTACAGAGAGATCACATGTAGCAATTAAAGCCACAAATTTAACTTTGGTGGACACTGTATGGTTGAATAATATTTTTTTGGGGTTTTTTTTGAAACAGGGTTTCTGTGTATAGCTTTGTGCCTTTCCTGGAACTTGCTTTGGAGACTAGGCTGGCCTTGAACTCACAGAGATCCACCTGCCTCTGCCTCCCGATGCTGGGATTAAAGGCGTGCGCCACCACCGCCCGGCAAATAATATTTTTATTAATTGTACTTTTGTTTCTTTTCAAACTTTATTTCTCTTAAAATTCACAAACTAGTATTTCCTTTAAGAATATTTCTTAGATCCCAAACTGCAGTACATATACACAATTTCCATATTATGAGTGAATAAATGTAATAACCTGATGGGTATCACATAGTTTATGTAATACTGGAAGAATTTAATAAGGACAGCAGTTCCTTATAACATGTAGAAAAAGTCAAACTGTCATAGTCATAGAATATCTGATCACTCTAGCTAAAATTTTTAATATTTTGGGATGTTTCTATTATTGAAACTGAAAGTGAAAAGTATTTTAACTTATCAAAATGATAAAATTCTATTTTTAAAAAGAGTAGCTTATTATTTGCAAGAGATATATTTTTAATGAGTTAAAGAACACTTGACCAGCTTTTAATCATACTGTTCAGAAAACATGACTAAGATGTCTGTGTTTTAGGACAGTGTGCTACATCCACATAGGATGACATTTTAGTTTATAAATAAGGATGTAGGTTTACTTAAAAGGGTATCTCTGTTTTATATGCCAATTTTTTAACTTTTATCAATGATCCAGATTAAGTTCAATTTTATTCTTCATTGAAGTTATGTTTTCTTTTTTTTGTGAAGTAAGAGAAGAGAGATTGTTGTACCAGCTTTAGAAGTAATTAACTCTTGCTTGAACCTTTAGGAAAGGTGAACAAGGAGGTTAATCAGGAGAGAAAGGCAAGGAAACAAAAGAAATTAGAGGGTCAGGGAGAAGCATCAGCATTTAAGTGAAAACTCTATGAAGTAATATTAAGTTTAATTCTATCATTGGAACTTGGTTTTTTTTCTACATATATGGGAAGCCACTTTGCTCTTCTATCATCTATTATTACTGGACATTATACAAACAAATTACATACATATGTGTGTGTGTGTCACAAGCAAGTATAATAATTTATGAAGATAACATGGTTTTAAAAGGAGAAAATGCATTTAAGTTCTATCATTCAAATATGTGTGCCTTCATATGAGGTATAGTAAAAATCTTTGATTTCTGGTCATTGAACTACCTGTTTTTCCATACACATAACATGATTACTCTTAGTCTGATACTTCTTAGTACAGTTAACTAGTAGTTCATAGTAATAGGTGTTTGTACCTCTGACACCAGCATGGACAGAATTCTGCCTCTGCTCCTACATCAATGTCTAATGAGGAATGTCATTAGCAAACCGTCAAAGGATGTGAAAGAAAGCACACGCACATACAGAGGGAACAGTATGTAAAGAAAGGATCATAAGATTACCTGATAAGTCAACGACAACTCCAGCCAGTGAAGCAGACAGGCTAATAGCAGACAATTCACCTATCCATTCCCTTCTTCAAATCAAATCCACCAATTTCATCTCTAATTCTGTGGCAGACCATCCCCTGCAGCCTGTCATTCTTCCCAATTCACATCTCTACTGAACCATAAAGATCTTCATCTCCATACTCCCCTACTAATTATAATTTCTAAGCCTCCAACCCCAGCAGGCATTCCCTGGACTCACAGGCCACTACTACCAAGGAAAGTAGGTAAACTAATTGCATATCTTCATCTCTCTCTCTCTCTCTCTCTCTCTCTCTCTCTCTCTCTCTCTCTTAACCTCCAAATATAGTCTTATTCTCAGGCCTGTAGCAGACCAACTGCTGTGGCATCTCTTTACTCTCTTCCTCCATTCCCAGGGGACTATGCAAATGACAGTGAAACACCCTGCTTTCCTCCCATCTGTGGACCTGCCAGACCCCAACCCTTCCTAGCCCATCCTCATTCCTAAGTGTCTGCTTCCAATACCTAGAATAACATTTTACCTGAAACACCCAGTGGTCACATGTATCAGAATCCTAGAAGAATTTACAACCAGGCAACACACAGATATCATAGTCCCCTAAGAACCAGAGAGGGCAAAAAAATTCAAGGAACAAAACACCCATTCAACAAAAACAAGACTAGATATAAGCCCCTAGAATTATAGTCTTCCCAAACCAGATACCTAAACCCAAGCATAAAAACAAAATATAAAACAGCCAAGACAATAAGTCTTCACTAGAGGCCAGTAACCTCAGGCCCTGAGCATTACACCATAGCTGAAGCATAAGACAAAGACCATAAAATAATCTTTGTATGAATATGTTAGAGGTCCTTAAAGAGGAAATGAATAAATCACTTAAGAAATCTGTGAAAATATAAACAACCAAATATAAAATGAATAAAACTGTTCAAGACCTGAAAGTGGAAACAAAATCAATATAGAAAATTCAAATTAAAGGAATTCTGGAAATGGGTCATATGGGATTTCTAACAGGAACCTCAGAGGCAGGTCTTACTAACAGAAGATGGAAGATAGCTTCTCAGGCATTGAAGATACAATAAAAGAAATAGATACCTAGGATTAAAGAAAACATTAAATCAAAAATGATGCTGGCACAAAACATCCAGGACATCTGGGACACTATAAAAAGACAAAATCTAAGAGTTATGCAAATAGAAGAAGGAGAAGAAACCAAGTTCAAAGGCCAAGAAAATATTTTCAACAAAATCATACAAGAAATTTTCCCTAACCTAAAGAAGGAGATGCCTATAAAAGTATAAGAAGCATACAGAAGGTCTTCTTGACACAAAATAATCAAAACAATAAACACAGAGAATAAAGAAAGAATATTAAAAGCTTCAACAGAAAAAGATCAAGGAACATATAGAGGAAGCCTAATTGGAATACCACCTGACTTTCCAATGGACAGTCCTGGACAGATGTTCTACAGATCCTAAGAGACTACAGATGCCAGCCCAGACTATCAACCATGCAAAACTTTCAGTAATAATAGATGGAGAAAGTAAGACATTCCATGATGAAACCAAATATAAGCAATGTCTACTTATAACTCTATCCCTGCAGTAAGAAGTAGAAGAAAAATTTCAGTCTAAAGAGGTAACAACACCCAAGAAAACATAATGTGGTTGTTTGAATAAAAACAGCTCCCATAGACTCATGTGTTTGAATGCTTGGCCCATAAGAAGTGGCACTATTAGGAGGTGTGGTCTTAATGGAATTGATGTAGCCTTGCTGGAGAAGTATGTCACTCTGGGGGTAGGCTTTGAGGTTTCCTATGCTCAAGCTATGCCCAGGGTGGCACACAATCTCCTTTTACTGCCTGTGGATCAAGATGTAGAAGTCTCAGTTTCCTCTCCAACACCATGTCTGCCTGTATGTTGCCAATCTCCTTGTCATTATGATAATGGACTAAACCTTTGAAGCTGTAGGCCAACCCTAATTAAATGTTTTTCTTTATGAGAGTTGCCCTGGTCATGGTTTTTCTTCACAGCAATAGAAACCCTAACTAAGCCAGGTGGCGGTGGCGCATGCCTTTAATCCAGTATTCTGGAGGCAGAGCCAGGTGGATCTCTGTGAGTTTGAGGCCAGTGTGATCTACAGAGTGAGACCCAGGACAAAGCCAGAACTACACAGAGAAAGCCTGTCTCAAAAAACCAAACCAACCAACCAAACAACAACAACAACAAAAAACAAACAAACAAACAAAAAGAAACCCTAACTGAGACAAAAGTGGGTACAACAGACTGGAGTATTGCTGTGATTGTCCTGGTTGTGGTTTTGTTTGGAGAAAATTTGACTTTGGAAGTTTCAGTTAGGAAAGCAGTGGAATTCTTTAAGCACTGCCTAATGGGCCATACTAGTGGGAGCATGGAAGAATGCTGTGGGATGTCTTTTTGTAGGATGTGAATATGTGTTGCTCTGATTGGTTGATACATAAAGCTGCATTGGCCTATGACAGGACAAGATGGATCCAGGTGGGAAAATCCAAGGAAGGTAGTGAAAGGAGAAAGGAGAAGCAGGAGAGATGCCATACTGCCACCCAAGGAACAGCCTGCCAGCAGACTAGTAAGTCACAGAACACATGGCAAAACATAGATTAACATAAATGGGTTAATTTAGCTCTCTCCTCCAGCTGAGCAAGATGCCCAAGGGAAAGAAGGCTAAGGGGAAGAAGGTGGCCCTAGCCCCCGCCATCGTGAAGAAACAGGAGGCCAAAAAGGTGGTGAATTCTTTGTTTGAGAAAAGGCCTAAGAACTTCAGCATTGGGCAAGACATCCAGCCCAAAAGAGATCTCATACGCTTCGTCAAATGGCCCCGCTACATTAGGCTGCAGCGGCAAAGAGCCATCCTCTATAAGTGGCTCAAAGTACCTCCTGCTATTAACCAGTTCACACAGGCCCTGGACCCGCAGACAGCTACCCAGCTGCTTAAGCTTGCTCACAAGTACAGGCCAGAGACAAAGCTGGAGAAGAAGCAAAGGCTGCTGGCCCGTGCTGAGAAGAGAGCTGCTGGCAAAGGGGACGTCCCTACTAATAGACCACCTGTCCTTCGAGCAGGGGTCAATACAGTCACCACCTTGGTGGAGAACAAGAAGGCTCAGCTGGTGGTGGTTGCCCACAATGTAGACCCCATTGAGCTGGTGGTCTTCCTTCCTGCCCTGTGTCAAAAGATGGGGTTCCCTACTACATCATCAAGGGAAAGGCCAGGCTGGGGCAGCTGGTCCACAGGAAGACATGCACCACTGTTGCCTTCACACAGGTTAACTCAGAAGACAGGGATGCTCTGGCTAAGCTGGTGGAAGCTATTAGGACCAATTACAACGACAGATATGATGAGATCCGCCGCCACTGGGGAGGCAATGTCCTGGGTCTTAAATCTGTGACTCGGATTGCCAACTAGAAAAGGCAAAGGCCAAAGAACTCGCCACTAAATTGGGTTAAATGTACACTGCTAAGTTTTCTGTACATAAATATAATCACAAACTTAATAAATAAATAAATAAATAAATAAATAAATAAATAAATAAATAAAT
>CABHPH010132099.1:0-22928 GCA_902168325.1 Peromyscus nudipes | reverse complement strand
AATAAATAAATAAATAAATAAATAAATAAATAAATAAATAAATAAATAAATGGGTTAATTTAAGATATAAGAGCTCGCTAGCAACAGGCTTGAGCCATAGGCCATCCAGTTCATAATTGATACAAGCCTCTGTGTGTTTACTTGGGTCTGAGTGGATGCAGGACCGGAAGGGACACAGGAAAACTTCTGACTACACTTGGCACTCACCATTGGGCATTGATCCATATAGATCTAAAAAAGCTAAAAGATTCTGAATGCAAAGAAACAGAGCCATACTAGGCTTCCTAGTCTCACAGTCTCATGCCAGCAGCAGCATAGAGACTCCTCTCCCAACAGCTGCCTGTCAGATGGAGCTAGCTGACAGCTGTCATAAGCTAACCAGCATGGCAGATTCCCACTGCAGTACACAGTGGCATCTCCAACCTGCACTGCACACTGTGTGGTGAATTACCTTTTGCTAATACCAAGAAAAAGAAGAGGTTTCTTGGCTACATGCTACTGGATGGAGGCATGGACCGACTGCCTCCCAGAGAGCATGGCTTCCAGAGCTGGTGGTGAATTATTTTCACCATGTTGAGAAGCTGAGGTGGGAGGAGTCAGCAGTCAAGGATGCTGCTTCTGTCCTAGCCCCACTGCAGTTAATCTGGATTATATTGTGTTTGGGATTTTTAACTGCAGAAAGACATTTGATTGTAAAAACTACCAAGTTAAACCAATATGTATATTTTAAAGGTATTTTCACTTCAAAATTTATATCTAAGGATATATTGCTTTGGAAAAGATTTTCTGCTTTAGTTTCTACAGAAGATGAGAACCTGTGGATTGCTTCCAGACTCATATGGTTTGATCAGCCAAGACCCCCTGAAAGATCTCCAATGACACCATGGCCCAGATGATCCAACATCCAGAACAGCTTCAAGGCAACTGGCTCAGAAAATGCTGCCTCACAGAGTATTCCAGTCAGGACTGGACATTACTCTTAATTTTCTCAGGACCCCCATTAGATTGTAAGCACCCCCATCCAGCAGGAAGTAGTATAGGAAGCTAATCCCAAAGTCTCAAAATATTATTTATAAATGTTTATTTTTATTTAAAGGTTGTTGATTATAAATACAATCTTTTTCTAAAGAAGAAAAGGGATGATATTATAAATATGATAGGGTGAAAGTGTAGATTATTGAATCTACTTTTAAAGAGCAATAGTTTATTGATTAATAAGTAGTCATCCATGATAATCAAACTTATAGTCATGTTAGTTAAGTTTTCTAGGTATACATAGATATATTTTAAGTAGGTTTTGTTATCTTCAAACATTTCAAAGACCTACAGAATATAGCATTTAAAATGTTTTAAAAACTTAGACTTTCTCGACAGTGAAAAATGTCTGCTTCTGGCAGCACTGATTTACTTAAAAAAGGAAGAAGTGCATTGAAGACATTCCATATGGAGTTTATATTCTTCTTAGCAAAAATAGTCATTTGGGCAAGAAGCTGCTCTTGCCTGGACTGCTGATAATGTGTTGTATAAACTGGGCATGCAAGATGCATAGGAAAATGACCACTGAATTTGCCAAAATAAGGCAAAATGGTCCTTTAGGTTGCAGAGGAGAGTGTGAGACATTCTATAGGACACAGAGAGACTCTAAGCCTCTAGGCTGAAAATGGAGGCCCCAATGATGCAGAGGAACTTTGGGTGACTGTCCAGGCAGCCAGCTCTCTTTGTCATTTCCAGAAATTTTGGAAGTTGCTTACAATGCATTTCCTGTTTGCTTAGTAATATTATTGCCTTCTTAGGTCTTTGATGTAGTTGAAGACTAGATAGTTATAATTTTCCTTGGTTATGATAAAAGATAAATTAGATATGAAACTTCAGACTCACAAATATAGGATAGATGATAAAATATTTTCTTTATTTTTGCAAAATACAAATAGATTAGATATTGTAACCATAATTCTTGCCTGATAGCTGTTCTATTATATATAATTTTACTATGTTAACATTAAAACCTTCCTTTTAATTAAACAAAAAAGTAAAAAGGCTGTGGGATAATGCTTTTGTACACTGGTTTAATAAAACACTGATTGGCCAGTAGCCAGGCAAGAAGTATAGGTGGGGTGAGCAGACAGGAGAATGCTGGTAAGAGCAAGGGATGAGTCAGGAGTCACCAGTTAGATGCAGAGCAAGCAAGATTAGAATGTCTAACTAAGAAAAGGTACCAAGCCATATGGCTAAACATAGATAAGAATTACAGGTTAATTTAAATGTAGGGCCTAGTCAATAATAAGCCTAAGCTAATAGCCAAGCAGTTATAAAATAGTATAAGCTGCTGAGTGATATAAATAGGCCATGGGACTATGGGGACTTGGCAGGACTAGAGAAACCTAGTAACTACAGAAGACAGTGCTCCTGATGGTGATTTGAATTCTGGGATTCTGGCTCAAGAGGTTTCAAAGGAGAAGGGAAGAATTTTACTTTGTTGCCTAGAGATTGCACTTTTGATAATTTGATGAAGAATGTGGGTATATTTTGCCTTTGTCCAGAGACTCTGCATGAGGCTAGAGAGTTTTAGATTAGTTCCATTTTCAGAGGAAATTTCAAAACAACCTAGTATAGACTCTGCCCTGTGGTTACTAGTCTTCACTTTTATAAATATCTATAATGAACAGGAGGATGCTGAGCAAGGAAAAATACAGAATGGACAGATTAAGGAGGAAAGAGGCACGAGGAGGTGGAATGGAGCTAAGTCCTGTGTTCAAGAAGATACGTATATTAAATGAAATAAAGGTAGTGGTGACCTAAGACTCCACTCAGCTAAGCTTAGTTTGGAGTTTTCGCTGCTGGTTTTCAGCCTTGCTTTGGTCCAGTACTTCCTCACTATGCTCGCTTTCTTCCTATTTGGAATGGTAATGTATATCCTGTTCCATTATATGTAGGAAGTATGTAATCTGCTTTTTCATTTTGATTTTACAGGGGATTATAGTTAAGAGATTGCATGAATCTCAGAAAAGACTTTTAACTGTGTACTTTTAAGCAAGCTTAAGGCTGTCTATAGACGTTGGGGACTTTTGAAGTTACACTGAATGCATTTCTGCATTATGGTATCGCTACAAGCCTAAAGGTGCAAAGGAGTGGAATGTGGTGGTTTGAAAATGAATGGCCCCCATAGACTCGTGAGTTTGAATGCTTGCCCCATAGGGAGTGTCAGTATTAGGAGGTGTGGCCTTGTTGGAGTAGGTGTGGCCTTGTTGAAGGAAGTTTCTACTGTGGTGTTGGGCTTTGTGGAGAACAGGATAAATCTCTGAACTTTTAAACCCGCCCCAGTTAAATGTTTTCCTTTATAACAGTTGTTGTGGTCATGGTTTCTCTTCACAGCAACAGAAACTCTAATACTCATGTGGAATAAATATTCCAGACCAGCAATTTAAAAGAGGGGAAACACACACACACACACACACACACACACACACACACACACCACCACCACCACCACTACAACAACAATAATAATAATAACAATAAAGTATCAAATGCTGCTTACTAACATATTTCAACATCAATGGCTTCAATTTTCCAATAAAAAGCCACAGGCTTCCCCCCAGCCCACTCCCCATTCCCATCTCCTCCAGGGCAAAGGGGTGGGGGGAGGGAGAACAAGGGAATCCGTGGCTGATATGTAAAACGGTAAAATTAAATTAAATTATAAAATAAAAAAGAAAGCCACAGGCTAACAAAAAGGGTGCAGAAACAAGAGCCTTCCTTCCACGCCAGCCAAGAAGCACACCTTAACATCAAGGAGAGACGCTACCTCAGAGTGAAAGGATGGGAAAAGATACTCCAAACAAATGCATCTAAGATGCAAGCTGACATAGCCATTTTCATATCTGACAAATTAGACAATAATATAGCAGCCTAGATCAGAAAAGACACTGTATATCCATCAAAGAAAAAAATCCACCAAGAGGACATCCCCATATTTAACATAATTGCACCAAACACATGGGTACCCCAGTTCATTGGAGAAACCAGCACAGCTTAAAACGCATATTGACCTTCACACACTGAGAGTGCGAGCATTCAATATCCCACTCCAGCAAATAGACAGATCATTGTGGTGACGTTTTAATTGTGCTGAAATGTGATTTTATTTGTATGATAATAAATAAAGTTTGCCTGGAGGTCAGAGGTCATCGCGAGCCAGGGACAGCAGTCAGGCAGTGGTAGCCCACGTCCTTAGTCTGATCACATGGCAGGCAGAGTCTCTGTGAGGTCAAGGACACAGCCAAGTGTTGTGAACCGAATCTGTAATCCCAGTACCAACCATAGAGACCAGGAGGACTGTATTGACAGGCAGTGACGAGAAAGTCATGTGGCTGGGCTTAGAGCCAATGAGAAGACAGAACAGAAAGGAAATAAAAAACAAGTCACACAGGGAGAATCTCTCTCTCAAGGGAAGGGCGACAGCAAGTGGTAAGCTAAAGGTAGTTGTGGCTCTTGCGCTGATCTCTTAGGCTTTAACTCTGTATTTGGCTCTGTGTTTCTTATTTAATAAGACCGTTTAGAAATTCATCCTCAGATCATGCAGGCAAAAACTAAACAAAAACTCTGGAGCAAACTGAGGCTTTAAACTAAATGGACCTAACATACATTTACAGAACATTTCTCCCAAACACAAAAGAATATACTTTCTTCTCAGTACCACATAAAATGACTCCAAAATTGACCCACATACTCAGATACAAAGGAAGTCTCAACCAATAGAAGAAAATCAAAATAACAACCTGCATTGTATCTGTTTGCAGTGGACTAAGCTGGATATCGACTCATCTCCAGCTCTGCAAAAGAATACCTGCTGCAGTCTTCTCTGCCCTCACCTACTGTGCATCCCACAGATCATCATGCCCTGCTAACCTCCCTCCCTAAGCTTATTACTTTTCCCATCCCCCAACTCCAGTAGGCACCCTCTGTTAATCCAAGGACCACTTCTGCCAGGGAAGCAGATTTTCAAGATGAAATTAGATTTCCATGTCTCCTTCTCATCCTCCAGTGCCCGTCTCCCCAGTGTCACCCCCAAATCTGCTGAAGAACACCACCTGCAGTCTTCCTTTCTTCTCTGAGCCTATGGGACCTCATGAAACAGAAATGCTTATGTAAGGTAAAGGATACTATCATTTGGACAATGTGGCAGCCTAGAAAACACAAAAAGATTTTTACCAACTCCACATTTGATACAGGCCTAATATGCAAAATATATAATGAACTCAAGAAACTAGACATCAACAAACCAAATAGTCCAATATAAATGTGGTAGAGTTTGAAACATAATTCTCAGTAGAGGAACCACAAATGGCTGAGAAACACTAAGGACATGCTCAACATCCTTAGCCACCAGATAAAAACTGAAAACCACCATGAGATACTATCTTACATCTGCCAGAATGGCTAAAATCAATAACTCAAGTGACAGCTCATGCTGGCAAGAATGTGGATTAGCAGAAACACTCACTCATTATTGTTGGGAGTGAGAACTTGTACAGTCACTATGGAAATCAATATCCTGATTCCTCGGGAAGATTTGAATTGATCTATGTTAAGATCTTGCTATACCGCTCTTGGGCATATATCTAAAGGTTGCTGTATCCTACCACAAGGAAAGTTGCTCATTGATGTTCATTGCTGCTCTATTCATAACAGCCTGAAACGGTAAACCATCTAGATGTCCCTCAATAGACTAGATAAAGAAAATGTGATACATCTGTACAACAGAGTAGTAATTAGCTGTTTAAAAATTTGAAGTTGCTGGGCTGGGCTCACACCTTTTATGCCAGCACTAGGGAGGAAGAGCTAAGCAGATCTCTGTGAGTTTGAGGTCAGCCTGGTTTACAGAGTGAGATCTAGGACAGGAACTAAAACTACACGGAGAAACCCTGTCTCAAAAAACCAAAAACCTTCAGATTATGAGACTGACTCGCTGCCTACTGCACTAAGGAGGCAGGCTTTTGGGAATCCAGTGCCTGTGGTTGTGCAGCCTTGGTGCAGTGGGAAGGGGCTTGGACCTGCTTAGGCTCAGTGTGCCTGGCTCTGCTGACTCCCCATGGGAGATCTTGATTTGGGGGATGTGGGGATATGGGGTGGCTTGGGAGAGAGGGCTGGGGGGTGGGAGGAGGAAGGAGGTGGGATCTGTGGGTGGTATGCAGAGTGAGTAGAAAATTTCTTAATAAAGAAAAATGAAAAACAAGCCTAAAAAAATTGAAGTCACAATATTCTCAGGATGGAAGTAGAAAATATTATCCTGAGTGAGGCATCTCAGACTGAGAAAGAGAAATATGGTATTCACTTATGGGTGGATATTAGTTGTTAAGTCAATAACAAAGCTACAATGTGTAGAAGCACAAAGGATAGCTCTTGTTAGGAAAGGGAAACATAATAAATAGTTTTTATAAATGGGTGGTAGGGATGGAACTGAAGCATCAAGTGGGGAATGGGAGGAAAGAGAGACAAAAGAGGAAATATGGGGAAAGACAGACACAATTGGGGACTATTTGAGAGGTAGTATGGAAATTTAATACAGTAGAAGCTTTATAAAATATATAAAAATATGAAGAGGATCTATTTGAAACTGCCAAATAATGAGGGAGACCTAGCCCATTTGAACATCTCCTGTTATCAAATTAAACATCCAGTCCAGTCCAAGATCTGGTTATATCTAATTGAGTTCTTAGCCAAACGCATCCCATGGGAATTCCCCAACAAGACAGGCTGTTGCTAAAACTATTAGTTTCTTTCCACAAACTGATATGAAGGCCCCATTGCTGAATACAATTCCTACACAACACATAGAACATGAAGAAGTTGAACCGATGCCTACATAGACCCTTCACCTCTATGTGTTAGTACACAAATGTGTTTTGCATACTACCAAAGGAGAAATGTAAACACCCTCCCAGCCACAAAACCTTTTATTTACAATGGTGTCCTGCCAACACATATGCTAGTGTAGTGGTAGCACAAAGCTTGTGGAAGTCACCAACCACTATCTGATTTGAATTAAGGCCCACACCAGAAGATGTAACCCATACCATAACATTGCTTTGGTGACCAAGAAACTGTGACTAGATAGCCAAATGATCTTGGAAAAAAACCAAATAATACTGTTCTAAAAGAAAGCAAATAAGCAAAAATGCAATAAAATGACTCTTAAAGACATTCCCCTATGGTCATAAATCAGTGCTTTGCTCAGCCATTATCAGAAAAGCTTCCTCCTGCAGCAGATGGAAAAAAAAAACAACACAGAGATCCACAGACAGACATTGCGCGGTAAGACAAACCTTCAGAACTCAGCCATAAAAGCAATGTTTCCATTAAGTCCCTCCCCTCAAAGCTCATGGAACCCTACAGGAGTGGAGTTCTAAATAGCATAAGATCCAGAGGATATGTAGGACAGCAGGAAAACAAAGCTCTCTAAAAAAAACATGATCAAAGCTCGTGTGAGCTCACAGAGACCGAGTCAGCATACATATGGCCTATGTGGGTAAAAGCACCAAATCTTTTGCATATATATTATGGCTTCCAGTTTAGTGGTTTTTATTTTATTTTATTTTATTTTTATGGGATTCATGTGTGTAGGAATGGGTGGGTTCTCTGATTCTTGTTATCTTCTCTTGGGCTCTTTTTCTTCTTTTTGTTAGTTTTGTCCAATCACAATGTGTTAAATTTTGATTTATCTTATTTTATTATATGTTATTTCATTATTATACTTTAGAAGACTGTTTATTTCCTAATGAGAGACAGAAAGGGATTTGATCTGGTTGGGAGGGGAGGTAGGAAGGAACTGGGAGGAGTAGAAGGGTGAGAAGCCATAATCAAAATGTATTGTGTGAGAAAAAAATCTATTTGTCAATAAAAGGAAAAATACATCAAAAAGAAAGGAGCATAGGCTTTCTTACTTCTTTGCTAAAATAGACAAAGTAAAATGAAGAATATTGACAGAATCAATAATACTGATACTCAGGCAATGGAAGATCTCAGGTATCAATTGCCAGTCATAGAAATATATTTCTACTTCAACCCATACACTGCAACATGGCTGAACTTTACTTCTTACAAGAGTATAAGTGACTTTTAGGAACCTACAGAATGAGGAAGTTCATGAGCAGCTACATTACAGGAGCAGTTAACTGTAGTATACAGAATGCATGAGACTATTTATTACAAAAAAAAATTCCTATAGGAAAATCATGGATAGTAACATTTCACTTTTGTAGACTCCCATCCTTGTAACTTCTCTGTGTGTGTTAGAAGGAGTTTGAAGAGGAGAACACAGGTGCTCTGCACATGCTACTGTTACAGCAACTCCATTTCAGTCCCCACCATCCACATTACAACCACTGTTAACTCCAGTTTCAGAGGATGTGGCACACTTTCCTTGCCTCCCCAAGAACAGAACACATATGGTACACTTACATACAGTCATGCAAATATTCTATTCATGCACATAACATAAAAATAAGTTGAAATTTCTGATCCATTACAGAGTTAAGTATCTCTGGCTAGTAGGTTATACTCTATAGAGAAGTGTAAGGGAGAATAAACTATTGTTATTCTGCTATATGTGCATACTGTTAAACCAACTCACAATAACCCATTATTAAATCTATGGTAGTGGATCTATCATCCCTCATCAGATAAGCATATCTTGAAGTATATGGCAATTCATACATAGATCCTCAGCCGGTGAAGGGGCAGAAAATAAGAGACTGTATAATATGCAAATGCATGTGAGCACCTGTGTTCTCCCCCTCCACCTACTCCCAACACATACAGAGAAGTTACATGAATGGGATGCTACAAAAGTGAAGTGTTACTATCCATGATTTGCTTGTAGGGCTTTTTTGTAATGAATATTCTCATGCATTGTGTATACCACAGTTAATTGCTCCTGTAATGTAGCTGCTCATGAACTTCCTCATTCTGCAGGTTCCTAAAAGTCATTTATACTCTTGTAAGAAGTCGAGATATACAATATACTCATTGTTTCATCAAGTTGGACTAAGACAAAATATATTTATTGAAATGTTTGTATTCTATATTTGGATTAAATAGATGTATCTTTGTTTCCCCATCAAAGGAGTTATGAAATAGGTGCACTAGTCATATACATGTGTCACACAATTGTTGTTATATATTTTTTTTACTCTAGCCCCATGTTAGAATACCAAAATGTTGTTATTTGTTTTTACCCTTTGGGCTCTTAGTCTTTTGGGGGCCCACAACCCAGCTCCCAAATAAATAACACATGGAGGCTTATTCTTAATTATATATAAATGTTTTGTATCTGTTTAGATGTGCTTTGTGACTGAGTATGTAGTCACTTTTAGAGAAGGTTCAATGAGGTGATGAGAGGAAGGTATATTGATTTGTGTTTGGGTGAAATGTTCTGTAAATGTCTGTTAGGTCCAGTTAATCATAATATCTGTTAGATCCTTTACTTCTATGTTTCTGTCTGGCAGACCTATCCATTGGTGAGAGTGAGGCATTAAAGTTTCCCATTATTAATGTTTGGGGCTTGATGTGTGATTTAAGCTTTAGTAATGTTTCTTTTGCAAATATTGGTGCCCTTGTATTTGGGGCATAGAGGTTCAAAATAGAGATTTCATCTTGATGGATTTTTTTCTATGATAAATATGAAATGTCCTTCTTTATCTCTTTTGATTAATTTTATGTTGAAGTCTATTTTGTTAGATATAGGGATAGCTTTACTGGTTTACTTCTTAGGTCTGTTTGATTGGAGAATCTTTTCCAAATCTTTTACTCTAAGGTAATGTTTGTCTTTGAAGTTGAGATGTGTTTCTTGTATGCAGCAGAATGATGGATACTGTTTTCATATCTATCCAGTTAGCCTACATGCTTTTAATGGTGAATTGAGTCCATTGATATTAAGAGATATTAATGGCCAGTGATTGTTAATTCTTTTTATTTTTGTTTTTGGTGGTAGTGGTGTTAGTTTGTGTGTGTGTGTGTGTGTCCCTTTTTTGTGTTTTTTCTGGTGTGTGTCATATATTGCCTGTATGACATGGGTGTAGCTAACTTCCTTGGGTTGGAGTTTTCCTTCCAGTAGTTTCTGTAGGGCTGGATTTGTTGACAGATATTATTTAAATCTTGTTTTGTCATGAAATATCTTGTTTTCTCCATCTATGGTGATTGAAAGTTTTGCTGGGCATAGTAGTCTGGGCTGGTATTGGTGGTCTCCTAGTGTCCTGTTCAGGACCTCCTGGATTTTAGAATCTCCATTGAAAAGTCAGGTATAATTCTAATAGTTCTATCTTTGTATGTTTCTTGGTCTTTTTCCTTTGCAGGTCTTGAATCTTTTTTTTTTAAAATTCTGTATGTTTAGTGTTTTGATTATTATGTGGTTAAGGGATGCTTTTCTTCATTCAGTCTATTTGGTGTTCTATAAGCTTCTTGTATCTTTATAGGAATGTCCTTCTTTAGGTTGAGAAAGTTTTCTTCTATGATTTTGTTGAATATATTTTCTGTGCTTTTCAGCTGGGATTATTCTCCTTCTATCCCTGTTATTCTTAGGCTTTGTATTTTCATGGTGTCCCAGAGTTCCAGAATATTTCGTGATAGCAATTTTTTGGATTTAACATTTTTCTTTGACTAACGAATCTGTTTCCTCCATCATATCTTCAATGCCTCAGATTCTCTCTTCCATCTTTTTTTTTTTTCTGTTGGTGATGTTTGCATTTGTAGTTCCTGTTTGCTTACTCAGATTTTCCATTTTAGAATTCCCTCAGTTTGTGTTTTCTTTATTGCCTCTATTTCAAGTCTTAAATCTTCTCTTTTACTTGTTTGAATGTTTTATTGTTGTTGACTTTCTTTAAGGGATTTATTGATTTCTTCCAATTTTTTTGTTTGTCTTTTCTTTGATTTCCTTAATCAAATTTTTCATTTCCCCATTTAATTGACTCTATTATCTTCATAAAGTTATTTTTAAGGTAATTTTCCTGTGCTTCATCTGAGTTGAAATGTTCAGGTCTTGCCTTTGTAGGATAGCTGAATTCTGGTGGTCCCATATTTCCCTTCTGTTGTTGAATGTATTCTTACACTGGTATTTATGAATCTGTGTTTTTGATGATTATAGTTTTGGGTGTTGAATCTTGTCTTTGTTGTTTGGATGTTTTGTTTTGTTTTTCCTTTATTGTCTGTTTCCTTTATTGTTTTCTGGCCTGAATGGCCAAGGATTTTGGTGATTGGCAGGTTTTCAGGTCCATTAAGCTTGTCTCAGATGTTGTTTGTAGGGGTTTGGATGCCTAGAGGCAGCATACCCTCCTGTTTTTCTGACTGCTGTGGGCTGTACCTGTGCCTATGGAGTCTGTTCTTCTAATTAGTATGGGTTGTGCCTGTGCCTATGGTGTCTGCTGAAGTTGTGAAGGAGGGCTGCCCATGGGGAGGATGATGAGGAAGATGGGGTTGTGTAGCAGAGTGGGTCTTGAGGGAAAGAATTCAGTGGGTGGTGGCAGTGGTACAACCTACAGGCAGGTCTCTCACCTGCTAGCAAGCTGCTGGGTACTGCCTAAAGTAATATTTTTTATTTTCAATTATAACTTTTAGGTAAACACTTCATTTAAAAAAACATTGGCCTGCTTTATTATAATAATGTACTTTGTTTAATAGTTGTGATATCTCACTATTTTTGGCATAATGATAGGGTTTGATGTTCTAAGTGGCAGAAATATGTGTTAGTACCACAGATAATACCTGTGCTCACATAACTGAGGTATTCTAAGACCAAATATTGTAATGATCCTCTCTTTCTTAGCTATGTATATGAATTTTCTTATACTTTACTAAAAGTTATGTGCATTTAAATGAGGCGATTAAACTTAAAAAGTCTAATTTAATCCCAAATAAAGTATGGTATATATTTCCAGTAAGCATTAATTAATTAAAATGCTAATTAAAATATCAAAATCATTAAAAATGTGTTAGCTATAATGAAAAATATTATAATCTTTACTTGTTACTACTACACATTAAATATACCATATTTTGTATAAATTAGAAGACATATGAATTGATTACTTTTTAAATTTATTCTATTAAATGGTAGAAATTCTAAAATGGTTCAAATAACCTTGTAATTATTATTATAAATTAAGAAAGCTCTGGGATAAATATATATAATTATCTGAATTATAATAATTTCATTTCCATGTATTAATGTGAACAGTATAAGAATCAAGAATACTTTGCACTTAGATATATACACAATCACATATACATATGTATATACATATTTACAATGGAAACTAAATTTTTAATATTATACTACTTAGGCTTATGATAATGAATTAATTATAAACATTGTTTGAAAATTGAACGCTTACTTAAATTCCTGAGTATAGTATGTATTACCTTTTACCATCCTCTATATATGAAACTCACCACTACAAAACACATGTAGAAACTAAGCTGCAAGTTCATTCAGCAGTAGATTTGGGGCCAAGCAAGTGTGGTGGAGTGGATTAAATTCAGAGCAATAAATATACATGTAATAGGAGAGAGAGAGAGCAAGAGCTCTGTCTCTGTGTGTCTGTTTGTCTGTGTCTCTCTCTCTACATATATATATATATCACAATCAAGCTAATATGTAAATAAAACACATTAACTTGCATGTAGTTATATATCCAAATAATTTCATATATGTACATTACACAGATTATATCATACTATTAGTAAATATATGATAATATAAATATTTTCATATATGTGTGAAATATATAGACATTTATATAATAATTCATACTAAGTGGCATGCAATCACATAAAATCTGCCCACATTTTCAATATAGATTTTGTACAAAATTTATTTGTATTATATAAATTTTCAAGTCATTTTCTTAAGGTGTGTTTTAATCTTCTTTAAGCATATAAAAATAAGTTTCTACTTAGTTTTATTTATTGTTGTTTTCTCTGTCCTTCTCTCCCTCATTTCCTCCCTCCCTCCTTCCTTCTTTCTGTTTCTCTTTCTCTATCTCTATTTCCCTCTCATAATATATACATATATGTATTAATATATAATATACATATATATGTATATTTTATCTTGACAATTGTTTTGCTAATTGATTTCAAAACTGATATTTAAGTTGTTTTAAATGTTGCATATTGATTAACATAAAGGAATACATAAATATAAGAAAAGCTAAGACATGTGTAACTACAGTAATAGTAAAAAATTCTAATTATATACTTATACTCTTAATTACCAATGTTTTGATGGAAGTGTTTGAATATATAACTACATGCAGGTTAATATATTTTAATATGTTTTACTTACATATTAGCTTGATTCTGATGGCCAGATACTTTCATTGACAAGTAAAATATAAGATGACATGCTGTGTGTGTGTGTGTGTGTGTGTGTGTGTGTGTGTGTGTGTGTGTAAAACAACAATTAATAAAAAGTGGACACAAATTTGAAAGTGAACCAGGAGGAAGGACATGGGAGTTTTCAATGGCAGGAAAGGAAAAGAGGGAGTGATATGATTATATTATAATCTCAAAAACGGTTTTAAATAATGACTAGTTGATCTTAAAGGCTGTGACATGAGGTTTTTGTCGCATCACACTAGCAGAAGATGAATAGGATTATGCATGGGTGATGGTACAGTGGTCTTCATAAGCTCACAGCAGTTCCTGAGCCTTAGTTTACAGATTGAGAATCAGTTGATGATTTGCAATAATCATGAAAGAATACACAAATTGATATATTTATGATACCAGGGACCTAATCTGTGGAAAAATCCCTGATTTGGGGCTATTAGCACCTTACCTATTTAGTAGAAACACTAAGAATTGAATACTTTTTTCTAATATCCATAAAAAGCTGAAGATGCTTATAAAATATTTTAATTCATTAATATTTTAAAACAATATTTTATTTATTTAAATATTAATAAAATTGTCTATGTTGATTATTTAAATCAGTGATATCTGTTACTGAATTATCAAATATATGACCAATTGTCCTGTAGCAGCAACTTTAAAGACACAAAAAACCCCACCTCTCCACATGAGTCCAGCAGTTGAAAGGGTTAGTCACTTTTTGTGTTTTACCATTACTGTTTCAGAGGGTGCTTTCATGTAAGAGTCATTGTTTGAAAACTGCGTATTGACATTTCTTTATTGCCCAGCTGAGTTGTTTGTGGGAGCCCAGCTGGGAAATCAACTCCCACATTTTATGACAGGGAGCTCTTGAGGAGAGTGGGATAAGAGATATTAGATAGAAGGAGAGAGGGGAGAGAACAGATAACAAAGGATAGCCTCGGGAGGGCCTGGATCCATATCCACAGACCACTTCTGTCTCTTATAAAGGACTATTTATAGTATGCCAAGAGATGGAGCAAAAGACCTCACCCTAGCTCTGCCAAGTGTAGACCCTTTCAATCACCTAGTCACCATGCACCTGGTCAAGCAATCCTCTGATGCAGCCAGGCTGGGTGAAGCAAGCTCAGATCTTACTAGGAAACCTTTCTGGGCCTCCACAGTTATTGAGGTGCAGGTTTTCATTTCACTACGATGAATGCATTTCCAATGGTGTATCTTTGAGTAGTTGAGTGGCAGATTATTTTGGAAAACCAGATTTTTTTATCGACAACCATTTACATGCATTTTAGTTGTTTCGAGAACAAGATAATTCTTGAATAGTGAAGTTCAGACATTGACATTTATTGATCAAATGAACTTCAGAAATGATTAGTGTAATAAACAGTAATGGTTAGATAGAAACCAAAGTCTGTGTATACAGGATTCTGCAGTAATGAGTAACAGAACACAGAACTGTACTCACTGGCCTGCTCATTGTTCAATACTGTTATAGAACACAAACTAAATAAATGTCTCTTAAGTAAAAGGCTTATATTAGATGTCAAAATATCAAAATTGGAAATAAAGATGCAACCATAGGTGTGAGCTGTTCATAAGCATATATTCTCATAGATATGGAGGTTACATTTTTCTTGAAAATGTCCCTGAAATACTGTGCAGAATGTGGGCAGTCAACATTCCCCCAATTCTTCCAAAAGGGTATGTGGTCAGTTCTGTGAGTAATTTACATAGTGTTAATCGGTAGGGTAACCTAATCTTTTTTCAGAATAATAGGCTAGTTGTCTGAGTTGACATAAAAGTGATAGGGGATAAGAAATATATTTACCAACAGGAATGAAGCAAGTTAAGCTGAGTGATAACTAGAGCAATGATTGTAATCACATGTAGCCTGTCAACAAAGCCTAGAAGCTGTCAAGTATATGACATGTAGCAAGATAGTTCAGTACTATCATTCACTGCTTTTTAGCAGCAATGTATTTTGTTGTACTAAATGAAATTATAGTTTTGTGGCCTGTAGGGAAATAATAAAAAACTTTTAAAAATGTCTGTTTACATAGACCATAAAGCAGGATTTCATATAAAATTGAGGTTTCTTTTTTATTCAAAAAGTAGTGTTATAAAACTACATGTCAATTGGGAGAAACTAAGAATTTCAAATTTTCTTTGTTCTAAGAAATGGAAAGACAGACGTTCCTAGATGATACCTACAAAATATTTAATGTAATATGTCCTGTAAAATGCAAATCATTGAGTTACAAATCATTTCCAAGTCTGTAATATATTTTAAAAGTCATTTTACAATGGTACATAATCATATACTTGCAGTAAAAAATGCTTATGTTGACTTTTGAAGAATGATTTATTTATTGTTACTTTATGTGTATGACTATTTTGTCTGAGTGCTTGTATGTGAACTCAGTATGTTTAGTGTCTATCAAGGTCAGAAGAGGGCATCTGATTGCCTGGAACTAATGGTTGTGAACCACAGTGTGGGTTCTGGAAATTAAACTCTGGTCAACAAGTGTTTTTAACAGCTGAGATATCATTCCTTCCTCAATTATGTTAAATGTTCTTCTATCTATATATTAATTGAAATATGTTAGCAAGATAACTTTATAATGGTAATTTTGAAATTTTCATGTACTATTGGCTGGATTTTACTTTGAGTTTGACTATATATTTGTTACAGATAGGAAAGCATAACAGGGAAGTTTTTCTCTGTATATAATGATGAACAGTTAATGCATATTTGCTGTTTGTGAGCAAATTGAATGAAAGATTTAGGTTATTTTTCAGATAATGTCATCAAGATGTTAAATATTGTCCTTTAAATTTCTCAACTTACAATGAACATAATGTTTTCTAAACTTGCATAAGTATGGATAAACTTAAATGATTTACTCTATGGAACTTTGTTAACAAGCAGTTGAATAGGTTTCTTTAATATTGTTTAATATGCTCATTTAAATTGAGTTTTTCTACACTAATTACAAAGTTCCAGTAATAAAAAAAAAAAGAAAAATTTCAAAAGCTTATTCTTCAGGGAATTAAACTGAATATACCCAGAGAATAGTAAATCCATCTGATATCCCTGATATTAAGGGTGAGTTGTCGCAGATAGTCTTATTAGAGAAACGGCCACAGAAGGGGTTGGAATCTCAGACATGATGATCTAGATGTAGAGATCCTGTCACATCTTGGCATTGACTCTTCATCTCCACGGCACTATTACCATCAGCTTTCAGCCTTAAACCTATGCCCAGCACACTGTATTTCTAACCTGGGACAAAATCAGGCACAATATACAGATGCATCGCTTCAGAGCATCTGTCCAAAAATTCAAGTATGAGATACTTGGTGACTGTCACTTGCTCAGGGGCTAGGGCACATTTGGTCAAAAAAAATTACAAGATGAAAGGTAAAAATGATCGAGAATTTTCCACAATTTTCAGTTACAGGTCAACAATTTTCATTTGTACTGATGCTCTTCTGGTGGTAATAGTCCATCACAGTTGTAATGGTGACTTTGTCTCAACAGTGACTTCAGTGATGAACCTTCATCTAATCTTTCTTCCTCTTTGGTTCGATTTGATATTTCTTAAATTCTGCTTTGGAGAGATAAAGCAAAACTTAAGCTAAGTTTTTTTATATTCTTTATCTTCATAAGAAATAATTAAATGCTTTTAAAAATATGATAGAAAGAAAACCATTGAGGGGGGGCTCAGGTGGGCCATTTATATCAGTGAGATGTAGTGATGTGTGTTTATGAAATTTTGGAGTGCAATGGTATCAAAAGAACAATCTTTACCCTTTGTTGGATTATGACTAATTAGAGGATAAAATGAATCACTAGATTTCTGAATATTTTTTAACTCCTGAATGTGAACTCATATATTATTTAAAATTTTTAGGCTTTAGCAATTCAAGGCCTTAAAGAAAGATGGAGAACCCAATCTTTCTGTTACTAATATTTCCAAACAATTCCAAAGACCTTGATAAAAAAAAAAAGCTAAGAGAGTCTCTAAGGGTGTATTTAAAGATGTTCTTATTTCCTGAAGTGTAGGAAAGCCAGGGATGAAAATTTGTTCATGAGTAGATTTAACAGGACTTTGAATTCAAAGAATGCTGATTCCAAATCCCATTAAGAGTTACTTTCAAACTAATTTTTGTTTGTTTGGTTGGTTTTTGTTTTTGAGACAGAGTTTCTCTAGGTAGCCTTGGCTATCCTGGAGCTTGCTCTGTACACCAGGCTGGCCTCAAAATAATAGAGATCCTCCTGCCTCTGCTTCACAAATTCTGGGATTAAAGGTATGCATCACCTCTGCACAGCCCTCAAATTAAAATTTTGAAGAAAATATGATAAGTTTAACTGGATAAAAAGATTATGAGAAGAATAAAGTTAACTTATACTTTTGAAAAATACTAAGTAGATCTATATATCCCAACATGTTATGTAGTACATGTTAAATGAATACAAATTTAATAGGTATACTTAAAATTTAAAAAGAATATGCAGAGAATATTTAAAATACCTGAAACTAATAGATTTCAAAATAATGGGTTTCAAAGTTATAATAATAAAATTTGTGTCTTTAAAAATAATTCTATTTGCACACAAACCTCCAATATATGGAAAGACTGATGGGAAATATCACTGTCCCAGGCACTCTCAGCTCATTGGCTGGGTAAAACTGACCTGATTCACAATAACTCATTCAGTTGCTGGGAAGTTTGTGCTAACTCACACTTCTACATGAGGTTTCTGCCATATATAAAGGACAATACGTTTAAATTTGATTTTATGTGCAGCATACATCTGCTAAAACCATAGGATCTGACCACAAGCATAGGGAATTTTTTTAAGAATAGAGCATGCTTATGACATATTTTCTTATCTTGCCTCACTTTGGAAGTCATATTATAAAACTTCTTGTGTGTATGTTTTTTTCAAGACAGGGTTTCTCTGTATAGTTTTGGTACCTGTCCTGGATCTTGCTCTGCAGACTAGGCTGGCCTCAAACTCACAGAGATCTGCCTGGCTCTGCCTCCTGAGTGCTAGGGCTAAAGGCATGCACCACCACCTCCCAGCAATATTATACAACTCTTGTCATACTTCCTTAGTTATTTTTCTCACTAAGGTCCATCTAGGTTCAAGGGAATAGGGTGTCTACTCCAGTTCTTCATGATAAAGTATTAATTCTCAGGATGAAGATTTGAGATATAAATCCTGCTTCATTTCAGGAAAGATGCAGTCTTTGGAGTGGTACTATGACATTTTGCACAACTACCACACATGTAATATAAACAGCTCTCCCACCAAGTGCTATTTCCCCAGCAGCTTATCCAATTCTGACAGCAGGCTTGGGCTTTAAATCCAAGTCTTTCTATTCGAATCAGGTTCACTGTGGCAGGAAGGGGATCTACCCCACTGTCAAATATGCCAGCCTCAAGAAAAGACTCCGTCACCATCAACAAACTTGTGGGATAATTGAGCTCACAGTTGGAAACAAAGAACTGAACGGGAATAAAGGAGTAGAAGTATGAATATGTGATATGCTTTTTAAGTTCCAGTTTTCTTTGGCTTTTCCATGTTATAATCCATAATTGTGGAGACGAAGTGGAAGCATCTTGAGCAGCTAGTGATACAACATTCACAGGCCTGCTCAACTTCTCTCACACAGTGAAGAGCCCAGTCCATAGAGTAGTGCTACTCCCAGCCTCAGCACCTAAATTAACAATAAAGACAATCCCCCACAGACATGTCCATAGGCCAATTTGATACAGAGAATTCCTTAACTGAGACTTTCTTCCCAGGTTATGTCAAATTTACAATTAAAATTGATCAACACTTCCTCCTTCTAGATTATACTGCTTATTGAATCCATTGTCTCCATCTTAGTAGTCTCCCTCAGGAAGAAACCTTAAAAGCATGGGCACTTCAGGGACATTTAAGATGTAAACTACAGTGATAAACATGCAGATTTTGTATTTATTTCAATCATTGTTGCTATTTAAAAAATAAACTGTGTATTTACTTTATCCTCATGAAATCCAGTCTTCAAATCCTGGATCTTAATCTGTGCTCTTTACTTTGATGTGGAAGACACTGAAAAGTTTTTCTTCCCTTCAGATGTTTTAATTCCATAAAATGATAAAACAAAATCAGCCAAAGTTCAATATATTTTTTTAAATCTCCTATCCCATAGTGGTACCTGAAACTTCAAGAGAGTGGTGTAGATGATCCCTTACTTCCAAGAACAATCTACAGTCACATATTCTTATAACCACAAATAACCTGCTTTCTATGAATTTGCTTCTCTTTGTTTCAAGAATAAACATCTCTGGTCAAGGATAAATAGTAACTCTGCTATATGTCTCAACAGAAAATCAAGAATATGTAAGACCCATTGTATCTGGACTGGTTGAGAATCTTGTTCAGTCAATAATTTTAACATTATTTTACACCCCTATTTTACATTAAATGTAAAATACTACGAATTGCATTTCTAATTCTGTAAGGATAAAATATGAATATTTCCAGGTTACCAGTCTTTATGTTAGACTACATATTAGACTCTTAATTGGGAACATTTTGTAAGTTTTCTTTTTCTGTTACTCCATATATAATATTTCACATTGTGATGATATACCTTTGGTCAGATCATGGGACAGTATGTTGATAATGCATTCTTTGTTCCAAGGATGACATTTACACTTAATGGACAAAATCTTTGTTATAGGACAAAACTATTTCCACTCTCCAATTCTACATTTTTAGATAATACTGAAATTCATATTTATTTCATCTCAGTTCTGTTTTCAAACCTGTCAGGCACATTATCAATAAACTTTCGTTAATCTTATCTTTTGATGAAAATCAATACAAACTGGTTTATATCAGAAATGTTTCATCTGGGGTGTCATGAGTTGACTGTATGAATCTTATGTTCATATAGGCATAATTATGACCTGGTTAAATATATAATATGTTCCTGATTGTGGGTGGAATAGTTTATGTTTAGGCATTATTATAACCTGGATATTATTTTCATTTGGAAATTAATCATGACTTAAGGAAATATGATGTGTGTCAAGTTGACAAGGAGTGGACTTGTGATAGCTATTCTTGGATGTCAACTTGACTATATCTGTAACTAAAACTTCAAAATGGAGGACACACCTGTGAAGGATTTTTTTGTTGTTGTTGCTTAATTTGTAATAGAAAGATCCACTTCTAATCTGGAACTTTGAATTAGAAAGGCACACCTGTGATCCAGATCTTTCAAAGTGGGAAAATGCATTGCTTTGATTTAGATCTTGAGGCAAGAAGACACACCTCTACTCTGGACCACACATTCTGCTGAAGGCCTATATACATGGAAGAAAAAAGCCTTTTCTCTTTGCCTGCTTGCTCTCCCCTTGCTAAAAAGTTAATTTCTTCACAGGCATTAGAGCCCAATTCTTTGGGATTCCAGTGTATATTGAAGACCAGCTGACAAATCCTGCCTTGCAGACTGAGCAACTACTGGATTCTTAGACTTCCTGTTTACAGCCAGTAATAGTTGGATTAGCTGAACTCTAGCCTATAAATTATTCTAATAAGCCCCTTTTGATATGCATAGAGAGATTCATTCTATAAATTATGTTATTCCAAAGAACAGGACCCCTACTAATATCATAAACTACAAATTTACTCAACACTTAATCAAAACAACACGCAATGTGCTACTTCCTATATCTTCCTCTGCCTCCTCTCTAATCTTTAAGTCAAGAATACTGTTTTAAGGCAAGCATGGTGATGCACACCTGTTAATCCCAGCACTCAGGAAGCAGAGGCTGGTGGATCTCTATGTTTAATGCCAGACTGGTCTACAGTGCAAGTTTAAGGACATCCAGAGATGCATAGAAAAACTCTGTCTCAAAAACACACAGACAACACAAAAATGAATGATTTTAGTAATAATGAAAGTTTAAAACTTTTCTGTAACACTTATGACAATTACACAATAGTACAAAATCAATAATCACTGGTATGCTCGTTAGTTTTAGTCAACTTAAGACAAGCTAGAATGATCTGGGAAAAGGAAACCTCAACTGACAAAACGCTTCCATAATCACAGGCTGTAGGCAAGTTTGTAGGGCAGTTTCTTGATTGAAGAACCATGTAAGAACATACCCCACTGTGTGTGGTGTCACCTCTGTATAGCTGAGCTGGTCCTGGGTTGTAGAAGATATCAAGCTGAACAAGCCCAGGAAACCAAGCCTGTGGTACAGTTGTTAACGATCATTGGGTGCTGGGGACTGAACTGATCATTGTAGAAGCACGAAGTACTTTTAACTACTGAACTATCTTTCCAGTCAGTACATAGCCTATGAGCACATGGGCAGCACTATTTTCTAAGTCTAAAGATCAGCGTTTCAAGGCCCCACTTGAATTTCTGGTCTTTCTGTATTCTCAGTTCATAAAAATAGTATTTTACACAATAACATTTATTATGAAACAATCCAAGAGTTAAATTCATTTTGCCGACTATGTATTATCCCAGACTATTGTCAGAAAGAATGGTCTGAATAAGCATATGAAATATACATTGTCCACTTCCAAATTGAGATAGCTTTACTTTCATTTTCCTTCATTTCTAATAGTTTAGAATGAAGAGTTTGTTTTAAAAACGTTTTGGCAATATTATGGTTATAAGACATCTAGGGTCAGTAAATTTACCAGGACCCTCATCATTCTTCAGATTCACATCTATTCATTTCTCCATCCAATGCAGTGAAGTGACAAGTTCATGGACAAAATAAATATTTTTTGACAACTAAATAAATCTTACCTAAGTGTCTCTGTGAAGGAATGAGTATCATAGAAGTATTCGATCATTGTTCTTAGATAGGAAAGGGCATTTTAGTAAAGACTTTTGAAACTATATTGCTTCATACCAGTCAAGTATCAATTGAATATTTATGGTAAAACCAGAACTTAATAATTCAAAATATTTTTCTGTTTAATGACTTGACTTTTATATTATTAACTGTATTATTATATAGTTGTATATTTTCTTAGTGGAAATTATCTGATAGTACACTCCTATAAGTGGAAGCTTTAATTTTCTTAATTTTTACAGAATTTCAACTCTTGCATTTTGATAAATTCTAAACTCATCTCATATTTACTTATTTATTAACTTCACACATTTTGAGAACTTGTTAAATATAGTTTATCATAACTAAGTGCTTTTCATTAACACAAGTGCTTCTAGTATTACATATACTATATTACATATATTTGTAATATAGATTTTATTCAATGTGATGGTAAACAAAAGTTACTAGTTGCTTTTATATTGGGCTTGATGTTCCTCTTAGTAAAAAGATAACATTGTACTTGTAAACTGCTCATCAATACACACACATTAAGGCATGTATAACTAATTATATATACATGGTTAAATATAATGTCATTGCCTTTATGCAACACACACACACACACACACACACGAGAGAGAGAGAGAGAGAGAGAGAGAGAGAGAGAGAGAGAG
>CABHPH010132098.1:0-24154 GCA_902168325.1 Peromyscus nudipes | reverse complement strand
AGCTGAGTCTAAAAAGACAAGTAAGAAATTTCAGACAGGGAAGGGCATTTCAGGCAAGATGAATAGAATTGGTAAAGTATTAAATACTGAAAGAGCTCAGACTAGGATGGTGAAAGCCACACCAGGAACACAGAGGAAAGGCACCTCTGGTTCCACTGAAGCTTTTAATGGACACTTTAATGCCTGTTATCGCCACTACAAACACTAACTCACTTGCCATCTACAATGCTAATGCAATCTAGGTTTTCTAGGTCAAAATGTGACCCGGGTACCTCTATCTTTTGGTATACTGTGTTTTTATAAAAATCAGTTTACTTTCTTGTGGGTAACTGCTCAATCCGATAAAAAAGACCTTCCTCTTCAGAGGCCCCAATGCTCACAGGCACTCATCGGTGAAAAGCAACCTGAACCTCCCATGCTAATGGGTTTGAAGAATTAATATTGTGAAAGTCACTGTACTACCAAAAGTAATCTACAGATTCAATGCAATCTCTATCAAAATTTCAAATTAAAAAAAATCTCAAATGCATATGGAAACAAAAATTCCTGGAATAGTCAAAGTAATCATAGGCGAAAAAGAATAATGCCAGGATTCCAGTTATACAATAGGATTGTGGTAATAAATATGGTGTAGTGTAGGCACTAAAATAAATAAATGGAACCAAATAACAGACATAAACCTATGTAACTACAGAAGCCATATTTTTTTTTGCAAAGATGTCAAAAATATACGTTGGAGAAAAGACAGCTTCTTCCATATATCATGTTAGGAAAACTGGGTATCCACATACAAAAGCATGAAACAATATCTCTGTCTCTCATCCTGAATGTAAATTAGTTCCAAATGAACCAAAGATGCTCATGTAAGGCCTTAAATGCTAAAACTGATACAGAAAAACATACAGAACACCCTTTAGCTCCTGTTTAGTTAACAGTGAGGTACACAAGGCCATTGTGAGTAGGATTCATTATAGCCACTTGGAATTAGTGCCATCAACTGGGAAAGGGGACCTCATGAAACTAAAAGGCTTCTGCACAGAAAAGGAAACATTCATCAGAGTGAAGAATAAAATTGGTAAAGTATTAAATACTGAAAGAGCTCAGACTAGGATGGTGAATAAAAAAATCTTTTGTGGTTATGTAAGAATATTCCAGTAGAGCTGGATAATTCTATATAGAACGAATGGTATATATTCAAAGATCTTTTCAAGATGGTTATAATGCTAAAGATCTTTTATCAACACCCTATAGGTGAATAAAAAATCTTTTGTGGTTATGCATCTGACAGTTAAATTAAGGTTAATTAAAGTTAATCAAACTTAAAGTTAATCAAACTTTCAGAAACACTAAATGTTATTGGCTGAGGTCCTCTTAGCCTAAAAGTGATAATATGAACTCACCTCAAATTTGTCAGTCTCTTTTTCAGTGATAAATGACATGGCAACTGTACATCTAGGAATGTAATTTGTGTTCTTAAATACTGTTTGGTGAAATTAAATAAATTCAAACTACTACAAAGTACTCATGCAATGTACTCCACAGATATGGGCACCACTGGTTCAAGCCCATTCAACAATCTCTGTATGCCCCCAAACCTAAAGAATTTATCCTCTGAAAGAGAAAGATATCCTTTGTGCCCAACAGAAAGAACTTTATCACATTCTCTTAACAATTAGTAGACAATAAAATTCCAAGGAGTGGATCTTTGATCCATCTCTTATAATTTAAAAGTCACAAAGTATCCCCAGAAGACAGATAACTCTTCACAACTGGAGAAGTTGAGCTGAGAGTTCTTAAATCTTCTGGAAGCAAATGACCTTTATAAAGAGAACACTAAGCCAAGGTTTTTAGATCAAGTCGACAATGGTAAAATTAATTACACAGTTCACACCCAAGATCTTTGTAACTTGACCATGCAAATACCCAAAAGTAGAATATTATATGATCATTGTTTATCACTCTTGCCATTATCACCATAGATTGTTGATAAAAGATCTTTAGCATTATAACCATCTTGAAAAGATCTTTGAATATATACCATTCGTTCTATATAGAATTATCCGGCTCTACTGGAATATTCTTACAGATTTAGTTATTCCTGAAATATATTGACTTGGATTTGCCTTACAACACCAATTCTTCAGATGAAAGTATGATAACAATTCATCTAAACATTCAAGGAGTCACTACATGAGAACCATCTAGTACTTACTACATACCCACAACATTAACATAACACCTAGGAATAAAAATCCTATTGAATTGCATAAGATTAAAAGAGTTCTATATACAATGTTTTCTTCTATATGAAGAATCTAGATGTTTTAAAAGCATGAATATAAAAGGAACTATTGAGAAAAGGAATATAACCAGCAGAAGAAGAGAAAGAGGGTAGGAGGAACATTGGGTGTTCAGTGTGATCAAATGCACTATATGCATGTGTGAAAGTGTCATAATGAAATTTTACACATACAATACACACTAATAAAAAGTAAAGGCCTTTAATCCCAGCACTCAGGAAGCAGAGGCAGGCAGATCTCTCTGAGTTGGAAGCCAGCCTGGTCTATACAGTGAGTTGCAGGACAGCCAGGGCTACACTGAGAAACATTGTCTTGAAAAACCAAAAAAGAAAAAAAGAAAAGAAAAAAGAGGCTATTGTCAATAGATTTCAGAAACATGACAAATAAAAGAACAAATATTGAGACTATGTTATATTCAGTATGCCATTTTTCTTCAACATTCTTATAAGAAAGATATAACTGTCTTGTAACTTGTCATAAACTTCTTCTCTAACAGTTCTGTGCTTGGATTCCATCTTTCATGTGGACACGAAACCCTCCTTCAGTTACTACATTTTACATATATAGAGAGCAACCAATAGAGACTTTATTGTACTCATGACCACGACACCTCACACAGTGTCTCATTGAAGTTCATTCTCAAGGACTTCAAAACAAAGGTGTTATAGGCCACTCTGAAAATCACTCAAAATAATCACAGATTTACTTTTTATTTCTACCCTCTGCTGAGTGATTCTCATAGGTGAAGAGTAAGTAAAGATGTGATCATAAATGATACTCTTCTGATGTTCAAGCTGTAGTACAGATCATAATTCTACCACTGGAATAGAATTAAACAATTGAGTGGCTTTCATTTTCCCTTAGTTTTCACTTAGCTGTTTCTGTGCCACTCCAGATATTTCATGTTGAAGTTTGATGAACATATTGACCAGGTAGAACAGATCGTTTCCAAGTGTAAAGTGACAGCCACCTGTCTCTCCAAAGATAGACGAGAAAGGACCCTAGGACATGTTGTTCTTCTGGGATTGAAGTTTGGTGATCATAGCTTTGTAGCACATAGGTTCTTATTGTTTATGAATATCACGACATGAGATACAGTTTCTTCTGAGTCTTACACAATGCTGCACAGCCACTGTTACATCAGATGACTCAACCCATCATTTAAGAAGAGAAATAAGGTCAGACCCTAGGCCAATTCCGACTAGAGTTATGACTGAGATAAAGATGTAACCAACAGGACACAATAGTGGTGCAGACCTGAGGCTGCTCTGTCCTAAAGGAATGAGACTATATGAAATTCATCAAAACCAAATACTTTCTTCCTCTCATGAAAGTCTGATTTTCCAATCCCAACTCAAAAGGTAATAAAAAGTGTGCTTTCTTTCTCTAGCAAGATGTTATTTTTAAAATGGATTTTTATATCATTTTTGATACAGTATCAATAAATCTCACTTTTTTACATTAACTACAGTACAGATATTTTTAGTTGAGAATGGAGTTTACTGAAATTCAAATAAGGAAACATTGTGGTATCTAGCAAGTAAGTAGAGGATGTTAGCCTAGATAGAGAATTACTTCTTTAAATGTAGAATGAAGGAAGGTAGATGTTATGAGACAGACACTTTCAGACCATTTCCACGATTGGCATATACCCTTTGAAAGTATATTGGAATATAGCCTACAGTTCCCTTTTCTGCTATGATATGACACTGACTTGGATGGGTTAAGACTCCCCTAGCATGAAATCAATCACAAGTGATAGCTATGTATAGACAATGGATCAAAGTGAATGGAAGGGAAAAGAGGTCTATATTTAGCCTTGCTGCTCCAACCAAGCTATCTGGTTAAAAATAACAGGAGAAGAATAAGTGAGGAACGGCAGGCACTCCTGTTAAGACACATTAGCAAGTTCACTAATTTGATAAAGTTTATCTGATTAAAAAAAAAAAACAATAGCTGGCCAGGCGGTGGTGGCACACGCCTTTAGTCCCAGTACTTGGGAGGCAGAGGCAGGCGGACCTCTGTGAGTTCGAGGGCAGCCTGGTCTACAAAGTGAGTTCCAGGAAGGTGTAAAACTACACAGAGAAACCCTGTCTCGAAAAAAAACAAAAAAAAAATATATCTAGGAGGAAGCTTCAGACTTTTCAGTATAGGCCATGCAGTGGCGGCACACACCTATAATCGCAACACTTGGGAAGCAGAGGCAGTCAGAACTCTTGAGTTCTTGAGTTCAAGGCCAATCTGGTCTATAGAGTGAGTGAGTTCCAGGACAGTAAAGGAAGTCCTGACTACACAGAGAAGCCCTGTCTCAAAAACAACAAAAAGTTTTCAGTATAGATTAGTAAAGGTAATCAACAGAGAAAGGGAACTTGAAAATAGCCCTACTATCAACATTGCAAGTGAGGAGACAGAAGGCAAGACATCAAAAGCCATTCATCCCACAGTTCCCTGACAACATAGAGCTCTATTAATAGTTAAGCTGGATGCATATCTATTGCCATTCACAGCCTTAATTCTTGGTGGATTATAAAGCCAAATGTAATATAAGAAATCATTAACACTTTAAAATAATTAGCTGGAAATGTATCCTAATTGTCTTGCAAAGACCATTAACACATAAAAGTGAAGAAACTACAATGTTAATTGCCAATAAATAACATAAAACACAAATTTTACACTTTTATCATCACAAGATATTATAAGCCAAAACAAGAGATAAACAATAAAGTCAGAAAAATGTTTTACTTAAATATTATAAACATACTTTTAAAAAATTGACATGTAAAAGTTCACACAAACTACTATGAAGAAATCTAAAACTCCATTAACATTGTTAATGTGGAGTGTGGAAAAATAATTCACATGTAATAAAAAAGTTAAAATTACCAGTACACCATTATTCCTAGTCATCAGGGAAATGCAAGTTAATTATGAAATTGGGATACTATAGAAAACATTTAAACTGATAATGCTCAAGGATAATAAAGAAAAATCTAAAACTACACTTAGAGAAGTGTTACCTAAGCCTCTACAGAAATATTCTACTAGGGCTAAGAATTACCTCAACAGTTGCCTTTGTATGAATACACCCCCAAAAATATTTTAAATGCTAATTTATAAAAGCTATTCAGATGAAATTGGGAATGTTCAGGGTGGTATCGTTATAGCAGAGCATTATTTAGAAGTGCAAAGATTTAGACATTACTCCAAGTCACAGAATAGCTTCTGTCATTACAGAGGACTGAACATTTGACATTTTAGACACTCAAAGCTTTTGATCACTGCTGTGAAATAATCATTTTGTATACTGTGAAGAAGTGCTGCTCTCATTGGTTTAATAAAGAGCTAATTTGCCAATATCTAGGCAGGAAGAGGTTAAGCAGGAGAGCCAGACTGAGAGAACACTGGGAAGAAGGAGGGTAGAATCACAAGGAGGTGCCAAGAGAAGGAAGATTAACATGCCATGTTAAAGAAAAGTACCAAGCAACGTGGTAGAATGTAGATAAGAAATGTGGGTTAATAAGTCTCCATGTCATTTACTGGGGAGCCGGCAGCCCTAATGAAAAACTCTGCCATCAGATCACTTTCAGTAGTTTGGATATTTTTATGTTAGTATATCTGCCTCCAATGTAGAAGTAGGAAACTAACATCTCTGGACTCCTTGCAACTAGGATGCAGGCATATGACTTCAAAGTCACTAAGGAATTGAAGAAGAAATGAGGAGCAGTTGGAGGCTGCAGTACTTGGGGACAGAATCTCCATAAGGCTCTGTGGTGAACATACACAATTCTTCTATGATGGTAACATTGGCATGTACAGAGGAAGAGGAGTGAATTTGAAGGAAAATCTTTAATTTTCAAGTAGACTTCCATAAACATCAGATTCCAGATAAGGTGATATCAAGGCAACCATAAGGTCCTTAAATTAATCAGGAATAATCATAACTATTCAGCATTAATTCCAAAATTGGACTATCCATTCATTTCAATCTCTGAATTACTATAATCTTGTTCATTGAAATACATTGGTCCCAATATAAGCAGCTGAATTATTTCATGAAACTTCACTGATAATGAGTGTGACCTTTAAGATAGGTCAGTAATGGTTGGGAGAGAAAAAGAGAAAACTAGGTATTGAGAAGCTCCTTTATGGAATTAATAATCATTGGGCCTGTCATCTATATCTTCTCATTATTCCCAAATTATCCAACAGATAAATTCTAATATCTTCATGTTACAAAATAAAATTTAAAAACTAAAGAATTCCCAAATAATCTGCTAATAGCAATTCCTATAGTGGAAAAATTTTAATATCTCATCCTCCCAATAACAATCACATCTATTTTCCAAATGAGAAGGGGAGCAGAAAAGCTGGGATGTGGTAGAGACAAAGTATCAATCTTGGTTCAACTGATGCTGTACAGGGACTTCTGACATTTGTGTTTTTCAGTATCATGTAATATTATTAATATGTCAGTTAAACTCTGTCTGGGTATAGATACATTTCCTTTAGATACTAATACTCTACCTTCTAATTTCCTTTGAGACTGCTAGATATACCCATGCACTTAATAATAAAAAATACTTAGTAGAGTTGATGCCCTTGGGCATTGCTATAGCCTCAATTCAAGATTAAAGACATATTTATTCAGGATTACATTGAAATTGCATAGGAATGGTAAAATAACAGATTGCAAAGAACCTACTCTTGAACTACTCTTTACTTTCCATGCTAACTAAAATGCAAATGAGATCCAGTTGATAATTTAGTTACCTTATTAATTAATTTACCTTACCAATATTTTATAAATATGTACTAAATAGTCTTAAATCTACAATTTGCTGTAAATAAAAGAATGATTGATATACAATGAAGCCACACAATCAGTTTTTACTTCCTGATTCAAGCTTAATGTCCCAAAATGACACGTTCATATGCATTAACATAAAATACCAGTCATATGAGATTCCACAGAGATGCCTGCAGTGCTGGTCCCTGACTGAATGGCTTACATTTCAGCACACAGATACTTCAACACAAGAACCAAGAATACCAGAGAAAGGTTTTTGGTTTTTGGTTTTTGGTTTTTGGTTTTGTTTTGTTTTGTTTTGTTTTTTAATTTTTTTTTAAGAAAAAGACCTCTATTAACACTTTTGTAGACAACAATGCATGATGGTCAAAACAATATTTCCTAAGTTCAATATTTCCTAAGTTCATATCTCAGTTATACATCATTATTATCTGTGTGACCTTGAATAAGTTGCATGGTATTTCTGAACTCTAACATGAGGTAACAACAGTAACTTTTGCAGATGGCTTATGAGATGTGAAGGTTAAAATGTCTTAAGCACTTAGAAGAAGACACAGTATGTAATAATCACTATGCAAGCATTAACCTAACACAGCTAGCATTTGCCATCAAAGGGCAGAGTTTGTGGGGCTATGCAAACAGATCTGTTATTATGGTAAAATGCTATTATTTCAGAATGTATTTCAGAACGTTTATCTCAACTGATGCGAGCTTTGGGAAATGGAAATATAGTGCATATATTGGAGTTGGTAATTGCTGACAGGCTGGCTAGAGCAATAGAGAAAGCATAGCAAACCTGAGTTTGAATCCCCCCGCCCTTTTTCTGAAGAGCTGTGAATGGCTTAGCACAAATTCTTTAACTCCCTTGAGTCTCAATTTCCCAATATGTAAAATAAGGAAGGTAATACTTAAGGCTAAAAGAAGTGGGTATTGGAATATATATATATATATATACACATACATATACATATATATCAATTGATATATATGTGTGTGTGTACATATGTATGTATATATGTGTATATATATACACCAATTAACAGAAAAGAAAGTATGTCTTTAATCTATATTGATTTTCTTGATTGTTAATTTGTTAACCAAGCATCTTTTGAGTGCTTCACATATACCAGATGTTAGAGATAGAAATATAAAACTCTACTTCTCTCAGAGGGCGTAAGTATATTGGGTAAAAAGCTGGTCTGGTAAATGTCATGTTACAACAAAGGGCACAACATTATGAGATCACAGCTAACAGGCACCCAAATCAGCCATAGCACATGTAGACTGTGAAAGTAAAGGAAAGTGAGGTTCACAATGACATTGAATTCTGAAAGAACATTGAACTGAAAGGTACGGTTACAATGAGAGAATGAGCACAGTGTTAAGAGTTTGCTTGAGAAGGTGATCACACTCAGGCTGGAGGGAAGGGTTGTGTATGGGCTGTGTGGTCTCTGCAGGCTTGTCCCTGCCACCTTGCTAAAGGAAGATCATAAGGAAAGGACAGAGAGGTCTGAGAAATGTGCTTTTGTCCAAGTCAGAAAGGCAGGCTCTTCTATAGATTGTTTGTTCTAATACAGATCACTATACTCACTATTGGTAATAATTGGTATATCCAGGCTTGTAGCAAGTGCCTAAAATAAAATATTGCACTCCATGAATAATGAGCAAATCGTCTACATCTTTGTGCTTTACCCATGAATGTTTTCTTATGTGTAAGTGTGGGTAACCACATGGCAGGGCACAAAAGTGTAAGTCAGGGGACAACCTCAGATGTCAGTCCTCACCTTTTGCCTTGGTTAAGACAGGGACTTTGGTTGTTTTTTATTTTTCCACCAAGGATTCCAGGCTAGTTCAATGGATTATCTTGTCTCCAACTCCGCTCTCACTACCAGAGTGATGGGGTTACAGACATATGCTACCATGCTGACTTTTATGAGGGGTCTGAAGATCAAACTATGGTCCTCACCTCTGACATCTATATTTTGGTTGGCCCATAAAAGTTCACTGTATCTACTAGTGGATTCTCTCATGTCCCCCTATATTACTATACAATGTCCCCCTACATTACTATACAGTGTCCCCCTTCATTACTATACAATGTCCCCCCATATTACTATACAGTGTTCCCCCTATATTACTATACAGTGTTCCCCATACTACTATACAACATTTCCCATATATTACTTACTATACGTTGCCCCCTATACTACTATACAGTGTCCCCTATATTACTATAAATGCTCCCTATATTATTATACAGTGTGCCCCTACATTACTATACAATGTCCCCTATATGACCTTACAACATTGCCCCTATGTGGCTATACAAAGTGTGACCCAAAGTTTTTTAAGTGACTCTGAGATCATAAGCATGTAGAATACCAGAAAGAAGTTTGAGCTGATACGTGCATTGAAGTTTTTGTTAATAACTAATTGAAGCTTCAGAGAAAATGAGGGATTATAGCCTCATTTATTCAGTTTATTGGAATGTAGATTGTTGGTTAGAAAATACATTAAATACTATCTTTACCTGTCCAGGAGTGAAAGCCATAGTAAGTCAGCTTCCCAGGCACCAATGAAGTAATGAATTTTAAAAGCACATGGATCTTTTTCTGTTCAAAACGTATCTCTGGGGATTTTCAAATTATTATTTCATGGGTTCATTCTCTCAGCATCAAGATTATCTAACTATTATGTTGAAATATTTTTCAGTCATACTTACTTACAACTGGTTTCTCCTCAAAGTACTTTTTGTAAGTTCCTTTATAAAGAAGAAAAAGGAGGAGGAACAGGAGGATGAAGAGAGAAGACAGGGAGGAGAGGAGGAGGAGGAGGAGGAGGAGGAGGAGGAGGAGGAGGAGGAGGGAAAGGAGACGGTGACTGGGCAGGGGTGACTTCAGAGAGAAGTGCTCGCTGTAGGCTCAGATATTTGGACACCTGGTTCCCAGTTGGTGATGTTGTTTGAGGAGGTAGCCCAACCTTGCTAGTGGAAGTATATCACTGGGGGCAGATTTGAGAGTTCACAGCCTTCTCTCAATGTGCACCATCTGTTTTGTGTCTACAGTAGAGGTGTGACCTCTCTACTTCCTGCTCCTGACACCACACATGCCACTAGCTGCCATGCCTCCCCATCCTACTGGCTATTCTCCATCCCTCTGGAACTGTAATCCCAAACAAACTCTTTCTTCCATAAGCGGTCCTTTGTCATGGTGTTTTATCACAGCAACAGAAAAGTGACTCCTGCTGTGGGATGTTCTGTATGGCAAATGTGTTGCTAATAAAACACTGATTGGCCAGTGGCTAGGCAGGAAGTATAGGCGGGACTAACAGAGAGAATAAAAAGAGCAGGAAGGTGGAAGGAAACGCTGCCAGACGCTGCCAGCCGCCACCGCCAGGACAAGCAGCATGTAAAGATGCTGGTAAGCCACGAGCCGTGTGGCAAGGTATAGATTTATAGAAATGGATTAATTTAAGATATAAGAACAGTTAGCAAGAAGCCTGCCATGGCCATACAGTTTGAAAGCAATATAAGTCTCTGTGTTTACTTGGTCGGGTCTGAGCGGCTGTGGGACTGGCAGGTGAAAGAGATTTATCCTGACCGTGGGCCAGGCAGGAAAACTCTAGCTACAGACTCCTGTATCCTTCTGCATTATATAATGTAGTTCTGAATGGAAATTTCCAAACAGGCAATTAATCTGCTTCTGTCATCAGCACCTACAAAAGGATATAGCACATCTGTCTCTCAGTGTACTTTAATCATGATCAAGTTCATGTTACTGTTAGCAAAGAGAATAAAGCTGAATTTCCTGATCATTAAAGCACACAAATATACACCAGAAGCTTGCAGTCTTTGTAATCTGTTAAACAACATAACTGTGCTTCCTTAACTGTTATGAAGAGAAGCGATAAAATAAATAATCATGTATATATGCATAAAAGAACATTATTTAACTCTAAAGAAAAATGAAATTATGCAATTCATACATAAACAGATGGATTTGGAAATAATCATTCTAAGCAAGGTCCAGAAAGACAAACATCATATGATATAGCATTGATGCAGGAGGTCCTAGTCGACCGTGGGTAGTACCACCCCTGGATAGGTGGTCCTGGGTTGTACAAGAAGTTTAGGTGAGCAAGGCAGAAAGAGCAAACCAGTAAATGATATTCCTCCATGGTCTCTGCTTCAATTCCTGTCTCCTAGTTCCTACCTTGTGTTCATGCCCTGGCTTCTCTCAATGACAGGCTGTAACTTTTAAGCCCTAAAATCCCTACCCTTAAAAAGTAATAGTTACCAGGTTTATGAAAGATAGATGCTGTTAATAATATCTTTGTATAAATTTCTCTTGAATTATGCACTGAATTTTTGTCATTTTTTTAATATTACAGTATATTTTTTTAATGTGAATTGAAGCATCTTCATTATTCCCACAATGGACTCATGACTGAAGCTTGCTAGTTTTTCTGACCTAAAACAAACATTCAGGAGATTAATAAACAAATATGTCCTTATACTTGTATACCTTACATTTAATATGGAAAAATAAATACACAGATTTGATACAGGAATATAATAGCATTATTGATATGGCACCATGTAAGAATATGATGCTTTGCTAGACTGTATTCAACAAAGTCCACATTGTAAAGTAACATTACCATTTGAGGAAGATGCATGGCAACATGAATTAGGCCAGAAATACAGAGATGCTTTTGTAGGGAAGGATTCTAATAATAAGAAACTGAAAGAGAGTTGACTTTAGCTTAGAGAGTAATATGAGCAGCTTTCTATGTGTATCTAGGGGCATAATGACACTTACTAAATATTTAAACTATGCTTTGTTCACATAAGGTGAATGCGAGCTTTTGTCATATCATACACCATTAATGTAATCGAAGACATTTTTATGGTTTCAGTTGCACTACTTGTCATTACAGCTTACCGTAATTTTTGTTTAATTTTTCTTTATTTTCTATGAAATTTGAATGAAATATTGGGGATCCTTAAAGTGAGCATCTTAAATCATAAGGAAAAATAGACAAGCCATTTTTCAGAAACAAAATTAACTCCTGGGTTGTGAACAAACCTCAGCCGTATACCACGAGTCTAGCATGTATGGGCTCTAGGTTCAATTCCCAATGCCAGAAAAAGGAGAAATAGAAATAAGAAGCAGAAAGTAAGAAATATTATTCATAAAATAACACTGTTCTCTGTTCTACTAAAGGCCTTATAAAGAATACACTAAGACCACAATGATTAAAAAACATGGAATGGGCTGGGCACAATAGTGCATGTCTTTAATCCCAGCACTCCAGAGGCCGAGGCAAGCAGATCTCTATCAGTTCAAAGCCAACCTGGTCTACAAAGCAAATTCTAGCACAGCCAGGGCTGTTACACAAAGAAACCCTGTTTTGAAACTCCAAAAAAAAACATGGAATATGAAGGAAGCAAGTTACAGAAGAAGAAAACCAACTAAGAGCCAAATATACAAATTTTAATAAGATTATTTTTATAGCAACATGGCAATTTATTTATATCAGTGGTAAGGCAGCATATGACATGATCTATATATCTTTAGTTTTGTGCATCTATGTTCTGTATAACAGAACTTACAATAATTGGTAACAATATGTATTGTTTCTTACCTTTAGGAAATGTTGGAAATCATGAGTCAATGAAGAATTTTATTGACAGTTACTAAGCATATCTGTAGGAATTCAAAATATGGAAAAAGTCAAACCCAAGATGTTAATCATAGAATTGCTTGTACTGATGACAAAAATGCAAATAAGCAATTTGATTAATCAGTCTTTTGGAGCTGATGAAGTAAACTGTGATCTCAATTTAGTGTAATCATTAAAATTTTTGGTTTTGAACACTATTCAAAATGCAGATCAAACATTAATTGAACAAAGCTGAATGTAAAATATCACATGGATTTTTAGAACAATGATCTAAAAATAAATATACCTGAAATATGCTAACTAATAATAGCAATGACAGTAATAAAAGCATAAAGATCAAGATAAGTACATTGAGATCCTGACACTCAAATAAATGAACACACACATTCAAAGAGACTCAGAAATATTAGCCATCACTAGCAAAGAGAGTGAGTCAATAAATCAATATATCTTTAAACATGTAAGACTTCTAAAATATAATGAAGTGACAGTTCAGTGTTTCTACAGGCCACAAACTCCCTGGGACAGAAACCAGAAAGAATAGAAAGGATCTATAGAAAACTTGATACATCACCAAGAGCATATTTTAGTGAGGGGCTTGAGGAGAAACAGAAAAGAAAGTTATATTCCTTGTCCAAGTTGGTGGTGAGAAAGTGGTAAAGAGGAAGACAAAATGATATTAAACATTTGTTGGATGTGTATGCTCTAGAAGGGCAAAGAATAGCTGTCTTGCTCATTATTCCTTAGAAACTCTCAATAAACACATGCTGAATGAATGGAGAAATTCTTCATTTGATGGGCAAACTGAACTGTGTGAGAACACGGGGAGAAATTTGTTCAACGCTTCCTGGAAATTCAAAGGAAAGATTTCTAAAGAAGTTTGATTGAGTAAGATGAGATTTCAGAAAAGTTTGATTGGCCACAAAACAGCCAAATAAATGAATCCCAACCCAAAATGACAATAGGTTTGGGAGGAGAGAGTGAAATGGGCTGAGGGGAATATGATTGTTTTATGGGGCTCTGTTTCAGACTGCATACTAGTGAGTGACTGGAAATAAAAGACATAAGATATGCAGAAGTCAAATCCTGCAAACCATAAGTGATATCCCATTCTATGGGGTTTGAGCATTTTGCTGCAGAAATGACTCTGTATATCTGACAAAATGAAGATCATTATCTCTTTTGTTCAGGACACCATGCTCAGAGAAGTACAAATTACTAAAATAACTTCAGTGGCAGTTTGGAAGTATACACTTTTGTCTATGCTACTGAGGAAAACAGCCATTTTCTCCATCTGCAGAATATCATTAGATGCCCAGACATATGGCCCATTCCAACTCACACAATTTCAGCAGCAGCACAAAACACCATCCTAAACACTAGACTGGGGGGACATCCCTTCCTGGCTACTGCTTCTGTATCAACAGAGATCAGGTGATTCACAGGATGAAAGAGCATTTCTATCTATTCATACATTGATACAAGTGCAGTCATAATTGAAATCCTAACATGAGAGAAAACAATAGTAGAATGAACCACTTGAACATAACTGTGACATAGGAGAAAAATAGGACTAGATTCTCTAGGTCTTCTGATTATTCTATGTCTGAACTAGTCACAATAGACAGGTTATCAGATGAATCTACATCTCACCCACAGATGAATGGATAAAGAAATGTGTTAAACACATATAGTGAGTTTAAGCAGCCATAAAGGAAGACAAATGGTATTATTTGCAGAGCATATGTGGAACTGAATGTCACCATGTTAAGGAAAACAAGTCAGACTCAGAAAGACAAGAATCCTATGTTTTCTCTCATATAGGTAGAGTTGAAAAGAAAGAGAAAAGGACATCATGCTGGATAGTTTTATGTCAACTTGACAAAATCTGGAGTTTTCTGAAAGGAAGAAAATTCAGTTGAGAAAATAACTCCATAAGATCTGGCTATAGGACATTTTCTTAATTAGCGATTATGGAGGAGGGCCCTGCCCATTGTGGGCGGTGCCCTGCCTGGGCTGGTGGTCCTAGGTTCTATAAGAAAGCAAGCTGAGCAAGCCAGTAAGTCAAACCTTTCTGTGACCTCTGTGGCTCTTGCCTCTGGGTTCCTGCCCTGTTTGTGTTCTTGTCCTGACTTCCTTCAATGATAAACACCAATACGGAAGTATAAGCCAAATAAACCCTTTCCTCCCCAAATTGCTTTTTGGTCATAGTGTTTCATAAGAGCAATAGGAATTCAAACTAATACAGACATTAAAGGAAAAATGGGTTTATTAGCAATGTGGAAAAGGATAAAGAGGAAGAGGGTAGGAATAACTGTGTAATAGGGTGAATGAAATCAAAGAGCATGTGTGTGTGTGTGTGTGTGTGTGTGTGTGTGTGTGTGTGTGTGTGTACATATATCTCCAAAGTGTGAGTTCTTGTTTGTTATTCTGTGGTAGATAGGTAGATACTGAATGCAGTGGGTTTCATGATGACATTTACCTCTCTGTCTCTGTCTCTCTCTCAGCACGATGTAGTAGATATTGAATGCAATAGGTTCCATGGTGACATTCACATATATACACACACACACACACACACACACACACACACATATATATCACAGAATATACAGCTGTGAAGAGTACAAACAAGAACTCACACTATGGAATGAAATATAAGATCTTCTTGTTTATAGGAACTTAATAGGTCTCACACTTGGACTCTAAAGAGATAGCATGGAAAGAGAGCAGAATTTCTTTAGGTGTATGATGGATATTTATATTTATTTAATCCTCAAGGCAATAATTTAAGTAAGTATTACTATTCCAGTTTTTCAGAAAGCTAAAACTCAATGGGCTTAATTTGCTCAAATTCATAGAAAGTAGTCCAGGTTACTTTACACTCAACCTATAATTTTATATCTCCCACACTATAACTAAGGTGAAGAACCATAAATAAGAGCATGCACCATAAAACCAAATGCACCCTTCTTCAGTTTTTTACTCATGATTTCTCTATGCATCAACTAGCTCATATGTAAAAAATGGATAATATTCACTTGGGTCAACACAATGCATTTTTCACATAATAAGTAGACAAGCTAAAAAACAAAACTCATAAAGAAAAGGCAGAAAGAAACCAAAAATAGCAAGGCAGAATCTGGTTCTCACAAGATTTGTATGGAATTGTGATCCACTCGATTTTAATCCTGGAAACATGCATTACACTTACATTATACACAAGGGACTCTAAAAATGGAAAATTGTTTAAAACTAGCTCTAATTTTAAATTTTTTCTCTAAAAATTCATTGAGATGTTATCATGGGCTACATGTAAAAGCTGAACACAAATGTAAGACAAGTCTTTTATTGGACACTGTAATTTAGAGCTTGACATGTCGATCTGCATTTGTACAATGACTCTCTTGAGTAGGAATTTTAGTCTGCAATGTCTAGCCTTGTGCCAGGAAGTTTCTTTTTTTTTTTTTTTGGTTTTTTCGAGACAGGGTTTCTCTGTGTAGCTTTGCGCCTTTCCTGGAACTCGCTTTGGAGACCAGGCTGGCCTCGAACTCACAGAGATCCGCCTGGCTCTGCCTCCTGAGTGCTGGGATTAAAGGCGTGCGCCACCACCGCCTGGCCAGGAAGTTTCTTAATAAATGCTCCAAGGCACCAAGAAGAGGGGTGTAGATGAATTTCTAAATGGTCTTATTAAATAAAAAACACAGAGCCAAATATAGGGGTGAAAGCCTTAGAGAGATCAGGGAAATAGGGAAAGCCACAAGCTGACCTCACCAACTCTGCAGCTTCCAAATGTGAGTTAGTTCCTGTCGACCCACATCTATATGCCTTGCTGTTCTGCTATCTGATTCGCTCTCTGTCCAGCTACATCACTTCCTCTTCCTACACAGCTCTGTCACTTTCTTTCTGTCTGTATAGACCTCCAGACCTCCATGGTTAACTAGTGTTGGAATTAAGGCATGTGCCACCATACCTGGCTCTGTTTCCAGTGTGGCCTTGAACACACAGAGATCCTGCCTGCTAAATGATGGGATTAAGGGTGTGTGTTACCTCTGCCTGACTTCTTTGTTTACACAAAAATGGCTTGCTATTTCCTCTGATCTCCAGGCAAACTTTATTTATTAAAGCACAAATAAAATATCACCACAGAGGGAAGCAAGGAGAGAGAGGTAGCAGAGAAAGGTGGGAGAGTATGAAAGGAGTTGGCCTACACAGAGGCACAGAGTGTATTCATTTTCTATTGCTCTAGCAAATACCTGAAGAAAAAAAACCTCACAAAGGAAGTTATTTGCTCAAGGTTTCCAAGGTTTCACTATATGTTGCTTTTAAGCCAAGGCAAGGCAAGACAACACAACAATGGAAGCCTGAATACTGCAGAGCAGCTCAACTCAGAGAGGCCAGAATGTAGAGCAACCGGAAGAGGACAAGGACAAGAGGCATACTTCAAATGCACATCACATATTACCTCCTGCCTCCAACTAGACCTTACCTCTTCATGGTCCCTTCAGTTACAAACCCACTCATGAACTTACCCATTGGTGAAACTAGCATCCTTATTAACCAGTTACCTCTCAACACCACCATCAGCAGGCAACCAAGCCTTCAAGAGCCTTTGTGTGGAATCTTCTTTGTCACACGGTAACAGAGTGTTTGGGAATGGGAAGATCATGACATTTGAGATATATAAGATATTTTAGGGATAGTTAGGACTTGTTCTTACTTATTGCCTGTGTTGAATGAATGAGTGTATGGATGAATAGCATAGAAGTAGGAATAAATCTTCAGGTTCACTGTGGGAATTTGGACATGCCATTTACCTTATGTATTCTTGGACTGCACACTAATATATATTAAAGCATGAGACCATGCCTTTCCTGCTAACATTTCCATTTCCAAATTAATTTTGAGAGTTTATTATCCAAAACATATAAAACAGAGCAATTTTATACTTTGCTAACCCACACATTATAATCTATGCTACCTCCCAGCTCCATACGGATAATTTGCAATACTGGGAGCACCAGAGTTGTAGGCTCCACAACTTTTTACAATATCTAAGACTCGTTAACCATGTTCTACTGAAAAAATGTACCTAATATCTTTTAAATGACACGTTTTTATGTCCTAGCAGACTAGGAAGGACTGTACAGTAAAAACCAAGAGGTTGACAAGCTACATGAGTAACTTTCTTTAATATCATTCCTGAGCTAACCGCTTAGATGTTCTGCCTCATTTCTACCTTATTAAGAAAAACTCCCTTTCATTCGTTGAAGAGGTGGGTCATAATAGCTTTGAACCTAGTAACATTTAGAAAGCATTCTCTCCTCTGTACTTGTTCAGTGGTGATAGCGCCATCTAAATAAGAGTGAGCAAGAGGAGAGGAGAGGATGAGATGAGTGTTTGAAAGGCACCCCTGGCAGAGTATCAAGATTATCTAACAAATGATAAGTTTGCAGAAGGGGTGGGGAACAGAGGGAGGGAAGGGAGAAATGAGGAGCCAATTGAGGAAGAAGAAAATAATGCAGTAGAACCAGCTAGCAATTTTTAGAAGAAATCATTTAATTTATTGAGATACTTTCTGTATGAAACACTGGGTCAGACATTGAAGATGCTGAGATAATTGAACCACTGTCCCTGTCTAAGCAACATGCAGTGTTCTATAAAGACAAATCTATAAGCAGATGTCCTTGGCTTAATAAAAGGCCATTTTAGTGGCAGAGCCACATGTCAAGATTCCCTACACTCAATACATTCATTTTTAATGTGATTGCTACTGTTTTGATTTTCAGATTTTTCTAATTCAGTATCTGAAATTTTGCCTTTTCTAAGTAATGTCACTTTCCTACTGCCACATTCTCCAACACAAATTACGTGAACAGAGGGTAGTTTTTGTGAAACTCGTGGCTCTGATTGCACAGTCCAACCTGCTAAAGCAAAGGGTAGGTTCTTTCAAAGTCTTCAGAATTTTTCTTTGCATTTTCTCTGCACTATAATGCAATTATATCTTTTTGGAGGGTAAGATGTCATATCACAGAGCATCTTAGATGTGTGTCATGACAAAGTTTTAGAAAATACTAACAAAAAAAGAGTGTCTGTGAAAACTGAATTTTTACTTTTAAATAGACATTCCCAAGATTTTCTTCAACAAATAAACTATAATTTAATATTTTGTAACTTAATAATAACTATTAGTATGGTAAGGGATCAAAATATTTCCGGAAAGGGAATAAATGTATGAGGAGAGATTAAAAACAGACTCCCTTGCAGCTTTGAATGTATTGTCAACATGAAAGAGAAAAGACTTCATGTAAATTCCAGTATTACCATTTATTGTGTCATGATTTTTGCACAAATTGTATCACTTCACTTAGTTTTTGCTTCCTGCTTGGTAGTTATAGCTACATCTAAGGACTGATGACAGTGACACATATGTAGCACATATACCATAGGGGCTGTGATACGTTTACTATTTGATACTATTTAGTTCCTTTCCAGAAGATGAGTATAGTAAAGAGAACTGATGAGAACCATTAAAAATCTTAAGTGCATTCTAGGACCTGGAAAGCAGTTTATAAAACAAAGGGAGAATCCAGAAGATAAATATCACTAGTAAGCAACTCATCAACCATGTTCAGAAATAAACACATCACAGAATAAACAACATTATCATTAACAAATGAAATGGTATAAAAAATTAATAAACTATGTTGCCTCTGGGCTGACAGAAAGTTATCCAAACTTCAGCTACCCAGTATGGCTCCATCATACCCCAGGCTGTCTTCTGCCCAAGAAACATAAATAAAATCTCTAACTGCCCATCAGATAAATTAATGAGCTATAATAAGCTGTGTGAGCTAGCTTGTGCATATCTATGCAAGACTATGTGTTTTGGGATCCAGGTATTTTCTGTCCTTAGGCATCATGAACCATTTTGCTCAAGTTTCAGTGAGACATATCCTCAGCAGGATCCAGTCACCCAGAGGTTCCTACTCAGAGTCCCCATTCCAACCAAGACACTTTTAGAAGAAACTTACATTTACCTTATAGTAGAGGTTTTCCTTTAACTTTTTCTCTTTTTGTTTTTTGAAACCCAACAACTAGGACTTTTATTTTAATATTATTTTTTAATTTTTTTTGTGTGTGTGTGCAGGCACATGTATGGCATGGCACACATGTCAAGGTTAATTACCATTCTCTTGCTGTGAAGAGACACCATGACCAAACAGATCAAAGAGGGTTAGTCCATGATCATCACTATAGGAAGCTGACAGCCATGGTGCTAGAGAAGTAGCTGAGAATTTTTCATCCTGATCCACAGACAGCAGGCTGAGAGACACTGAGCCTGGTGTGGACTTTGGACACCCCAAAGCCCACACCCATCAAAACACTTCCTCCAATAAGGGCACACCTCCTAATCCTTCCCAAACACTTCCACTCCCTGGTGACTGAGCCATCAATCATGACTCTATGGGGGTCATTCTCATTCAAACCACTACAAAAAGCTACTTTCATGAGTCAGGTCTCTTCTTCCATGTGGATTCCAAGAACTGAACTTGGGATTTTTAGGCTTACCTGACAAGTATTTTTACCTGCTGAGCCTTTTCACTAGCCCTGCTTGTTTATTTTAATTCTCCTAAATAACCTTATTTAGATGGAACTCATACATCTTCTTTTAAAATGCACATTGGTAGAAACAGTTCCTGACACCCATGAGGCAGCCCCCAGAACTTTGGAGCCTTATGCCTCTCCCAGGTACAAAACCTCACTCCAGAATCTGTCATAATCACCACAACCTTCATGGCCCAGTCTCAAGTTACTGGATAATACAGTGATAGGAAGGAGATGTGGTATTCACCCACACCCTCCCAGTTTTACTAAAACAAACAATAAATAAGTAATCAGTTAGAAAAGTGAATGTGAGCAATAGTGACACTAAGACAGAGTTTCATCCCTAACCAAGAAACCATCTGCAAAAGGAAAACAGGTTCTCTCTAATAGGATTTCACTGGGCACATCAACCACATTCAGTGCAGGCCCCAGGCCAGAAGCAGTGGGCCAATACAAAAAAAATTCAATGGGATGGTCCTTTTGCTTCATTTCTGCTTTGTTTTGGCTTTTTTTTTTTACCTTATTGCTCTTTGGTTTTTTTCATTTTTGTGGGTTGGTTTCTTTTTTTGAGAGAAAGAGAGCATAAGGTTGGGTGAGTAGGAAGGTGGAGAGGACATGGGAGGAATTGGGGGAGGGGAAGACATGATCAAAATATATTGCATAGAAAGGTTTTTCAATAAAAAAAGTGAATGTGAGACTATGAATGTCACTACAAAAGGATACATTCCTCTTGATAGTGGGAACTCATTTGGCCAAGCTATAACTATTTCGTATGGAAAAACTGATTAAAAAAATCGTAATCTATTTGTCTTTTGTTTTTAATGGGAAAATGTTAACAAAGCCACAAAAAATCTATATAACCGTGTCACAATCAGATACTCAAAAAGGATTCTTCAGCCAAAATTCTTTTGTAAATAATTTTAGCACTGACTTCTAGTACTAAAAACATTCTAACAAAAATACTGTTTTGAAGGTCCAATTGGCAGTACCACAGGCAGGAAAACTCTTTTTAATGTTTCTTTAACTTAACTGCAACTGTACTCCATCCCCAGTTCTATGTCAGAAGCTTTTGACAATACAAAACATTAAATCCATGAGAAAAACAGTAAACTAAGATTCAGAGAAATACTATTCTTGTGTTACTTGCCCAAAGATATACAGCAAGTAAATTACAGACTTTATACTCTAATTACATTATGTCTGGCTCCAAACTTAGCTTTTGTTTTACTTCATCATGCTATTTCAACTCAATCTGATCTGTTAAATGGATGTTTTTTAAGCAATAAACTGTACTTTACTTTAATCATCATTGTGGAAACACATGTGACTGGCTCTAGCATTATATAAACACAATAAACTGCTAGGATTTTTCCATTGGCTTCAAGAGATCTTCAGGATCACAGGTACTATCTAAAATGCAAAAATGAGACAAAATGCTTTGCCCTTAAAATAGACAGACATCCATCTCTGTGGAGATGGCCCATGATAGGTTTACTAAATGAATGAGTAACCAACCCTCAACATCTCAAACACATCTCCAAAACTAAACTCACTTTCTACAAGCTTTTCTTCTCCATAATATGACAGGCTTGTTTGATCTGAGCTTCTCTACATCAACAAATGAGACCGCCCTCTACCCTGTGTCCTGTACAAGACTCCCAGAAGTCATCTGGCATGCTGCTGACCCCCTGAATCCCAAAGGTCTCTGTGCTGGATTCCATCCCAACCCAGACCCACTTTCTTCCCTCTACCTTGCTTTATGTCCCCAAAGCAGGCTCCAAATGGAGGGCACACAGGTTGTTTCAGGAGCCATCAAACAGAGGGCAGTTGTGCACATGGCCTCATCTCCACAGGACCTTGTCCCTACTTTGTGATAAACCCAGTCAGCCTTTCCCTGTAGCATTTCTCCAGGTTCTGACAAACACTGGTCTTTTTCCATAAACACAGAGACTGTCTGTCTCCTTTGTAGCTCTCAGTTATTTTATTAAAATTCACCTCAAATTAGCTTTAATGTGTCTTTCATTTCTTATATTTATTATGTAAGCTAAGCTCATTCATTCCCCATCTTTTTTAATGTCTGTGGCTAGAGTTTTCCTGCCTGGCCCACGGTCAGGATAAATCTCTTTCACCTGCCAGTCCCACAGCCGCTCAGACCCAACCAAGTAAACACAGAGACTTATATTGCTTACAAACTGTATGGCCATGGCAGGCTTCTTGCTAACTGTCCTTATATCTTAAATTAATCCATTTCTATAAATCTATACCTTGCCACGTGGCTCGTGGCTTACTGGCATCTTTACATGCTGCTTGTCCTGGCGGTGGCTGGCAGTCTCTCCTTCCACCTTCCTGCTCTTTTTATTCTCTGTTAGTCCCGCCTATACTTCCTGCCTAGCCACTGGCCAATCAGTGTTTTATTAGCAACACATTTGCCATACAGAACATCCCACAGCAAATGTCTTTCCTTTATCCTCAGTGACTTCAATTTTGAAGTTCTTCTCTCACTTTCTGGATTCCAGCAGTGGCCTTCTGACCAGTGTTTAATCCATTTTCTACATTCTAATGACATCCTAAAAAAATCAGATCTCATCAGCTGATAAATTCATGGTCCTGTTAGAAATGCTTAATGACTAGATGACTTCCCATAATACCATGCTAACTCTAAACTGTTTGAGATGCCTCGCAAGTTTCATTTATCATCTGGACCACATTCACTCACCAGGTTCATTGCTCAACATTCCTCCCGCCGTACCCTTGAAACCTGTGTTTAATCGTGTTTGTTCAGTAGCTCAGCAGGTAAATGCTTGACTCCACCAACTCCAATTGCTTCTTACACAATTGATCTCCTCTATCCAAATCAATCTTCCTACTCAACCTCAATTGGCTAATTCCTTCTTCTACTTATGGATCATGTGCTTTGGTTTCCAGATGATCTTTGGCAAATTTTTGCTGAGATCACCTTTCAATCTGCACTGACATTTTTTTGTTCTCTGTAGTCCCAAGAATATATGTTCTCCATTATGCTGATGGCATCCTTTTCCTGCTCCAGATAGCAGCTTTCCTAAAGGCAATAATCAAGTCCACAACAGCTAAATCTACAGTACTTGACATAGAATAGATACCCAATAAAGGTTTGTTGAATTAACTAAATTAGATCTCTGAATATTCCTCCCCCAAAAAACACAAAGCATACAAAATTCTTTCTTTTCCTATGGTGTTCTTATCAAGGTCTTTAGCACAGAATTGTTTGTGATGTGTGTTTATTAGAAATCTGGGTTGATATTGATGTGTATGTATATTTCTATTTCAGGCAGCCATATTATGCCATGTTTCAGTAATGGCTGCATAATTCTCCCACAGGGAGAGCAGTTTCTCTATAATCATACTTGGTAGTTTCCTTTCATAGAATTTACATTTTGTGTGATGTTTCTTCTATTGTCAGAAATCAAATTGAGGAAAAGAATTCATCCAAAATGAAGATTCTGGACATGACAACCATAAATCCAAAGGTAGAAACATATCTGTCCCAGTGTAAATAACCATCAGAGATTGTAACTGCCTGAGAAAATGAAGTTTTCAGTTCACCAGCACAGAACATGATAGAAAGTCATCATGGAAAGGAATTCTTGTGGAAGACGAGATCTTGAACTGTGTAAATTTAACAGACGATATACTACTAGAAACGTCACTGTTGTCTATTACAGTGGTCAAAACCACAGTTGATGTTTTCTTTCTGTCTCACCTTTTTTTTTTT
>CABHPH010132097.1:15580-44380 GCA_902168325.1 Peromyscus nudipes | reverse complement strand
TTTTTTTTTTCAAGCAAGGGAAGGAGCTGTGGGGCCAAAACAAACAGACTAAAGTCATTCCCAGGTTAACAATGAATTCAGGCAGCAACCATTTTGCAGGGTATATTGGGGCAAAGAAAGCTAGCTGACTCTACAGAAATCAATATATGAAGGCTGTACTTAGAGTGACCTGTAAGCAATTGCATTAGCAGAAGCTGAGTCTCTCTTGCCAAAAGAACAGGATCTTCACAGAGATATGAACACCAAAGAAAAAAAGGCAGGAAGAAAAGACAAAAGTGAAGGATACAAATTAAAGCAGAACATAAACTTTTTTAAACCAAAACTAACCTTTGTTGAATTTTTTATAAAAATAGATTTTAACTTTGTATCAGAACTCTATAGTGTATTTCTTAGAGTATATATCCATTCCTCATAAATACACATAATGTTTACTTATGCATATATATGTGTATATGTATATCATATCATGTTATAAACTCCATATAATGTAATCTACAGTGTCATTCTACAATGTAGGCTCAAATATTTTTCAGGTAATGTATATTATCTATTAGTTTAAAAATTGATAATTAATATGATAATTGGAAAAATGTCAATCAAAGCTTTATGAATTTTTTTAAATCCTGTAGTCAACATCCCATACTGGAGAGAAGATAGTTAAATCTCCAAGACATACAGCTTTCCAATATGGGCTCAATGATCACCAACTATCCTTATTCACCACCTTTATAATCTCTTCCTTGAGTGTGGACTGACTCTAACGACTCTGTTGTAACGAAGTAAAGGATGGGCTCTCACTGTCTAGCATATGTTACAAAAGTGTGTGACTTCCACCTTGATTACACTACATCTGACTCTTCCTGTTCACTTCTCCTAAGGGTAGCTGGCTGTCTTGTGTGCTGCTGCTATATAAGAAAAACCATATGGCAAAAAACCTGAGGCCAACCGTCAGCCAGCAGGCAGAGATAAAGAGAGATCTCAGTTCAAAATTCATGGGAGGAAGTTGAGTCCTGCCAACTGGAAATGATATCCTACCCAATCAAATCTCAGTGTGAGCACAGACAAGGAGACACCTGGACCATATCTCTGCAGATGACTCTGTGCCAGAGCACCAGGCTAAGAGCACACTGAGCCCTCAACCAAAGGAACAGTTAAATAACAAGTGTGGCTAGAAGACACTAAAGGCTTGAGTAAACTACTAACCAATGATTACCAAATTACACAACTCATTCTTTTAAAGTCTTGTCTTACCTGAGTTTGTTTCCCTCTAATTATATCACATAATTACTAGAAACTAAGCAAATTTCTGAACAAGTCAAATATGTCTTTATGGCTGTATGTAAAAGTAAATGTTAATGTTAATGAGAAACAAACATCAGAACACCATAGAAGCTAGAATTTTTGCTATAAATTCTGTGTCAAATTATCAGTAATTAAATATTACTGCAGACTAATAATTCTTGGGCAATTAGTAATAAAGTATGTAAATAAAACAAATTGAAATAAAAAATAAATTCAATCAAAATTTAATTATATATTTGAATAATATAATCAATAGTTTATTTTGCATACCTTCTACAATTATGAGAAATAATCTTTTGATCTTCACAAGTTCCCAGATAATAAAAAATCCACACCTACATTAAAAATTCTTCAAGGTTGATTGAAAAGGTAGGATTTTGTGATCATGTAGAGAGGAAATGTTGAAGACACAGATGCAAAATTACTTTGCGCTCTCTTTAGCAATTCATTGCTTGCCTCAGCAACTGCTTTAACATGGTTTTTCATTATTTCTTTTATTTCTGAGATCATAATATAATTACGTCATTTTCTCCTTCACTTTCCACCTCCCAAATGCTCCCACACCCCTTCTTCTTCTCTTTCAAATTCATGGCCTCTTTTTTCATTAATTATTGTTACATACATATATGTATATAATAATTTGTTTCAAGTTCCTATATTTAAATTTTATCTGTGTCCTAGTATGTGTTCTATTTTAGAGGTAATCTATGGGAGGCTGAGAGGAATATGTTTTTTGCAGGACTTAGATGGAATGTTCTACAGATGTCTGATTTATGGTGTCATTTAACACTGGTTATTCTGACAAAAATTAAACATCTATTAGTTTAGTATGAGAAGGGTTAAATTCACTCACTATTGTTATGTTGAAGATAATCTATATCTTTACATTTATTAGTATTTGTTTTACAAATTTGATACACTCATTTTCTGAGCATAGATGTTGCGGATTGACTCCAACCCTCTGTAACCATAAGTCCCAAATTAAACAGTTTTTTCTATAATGTGTCTTGGTCATGGTGTCACAGCACAGCAATAGAAAAGTATCAAGACAGTAATTAAGATACTCACTAAGTTTATGTTTTAATCATAAACTCAGAGAAATCTCATAATCTGAAAATATAAAATATTATATATATGAGCTTAAGTATTACCTATTTTAATAGTTATTTTTAAAAATGAATTATTTTTGTTGAAATTCAAAATAAAATGTATTTTTTAGTTTGTATTAAAAATGTGCCTTCATTGCCGGGTGGTGGTAGCACACGCCTTTAATCCCAGCACTCGGGAGGCAGAGCCAGGAGGATCTCTGTGAGTTCGAGGCCAGCCTGGGCTACCAAGTGAGTTCCAGGAAAGGCACAAAGCTACACAGAGAAACCCTGTCTCAAAAAAACCAAAAAAAAAATGTGCCTTCACAATACCACAGAGAAAAGTTTAATTACAGGTTTGTATATATGCTTCAATAGAAGACTTGGAATATGTGTGTGTGTGTGTGTGTGTGTGTGTGTGTGTGTTTCTCTTTTGCTTGAGATATGTCTATGCTGCTTCATTTACTGGTTCATTTTAAGAGCCTGCTTTTATTGGTTGGGTTCCTTCTTGTAGAGGGGATCTTAAGTCAAGACATCAAGTTCTGTATCACCATTGCCCTAGCATATTTTATAGACAGGTCAGATTGTAAAACAAAGGTTTTGTGGCTTGGTTGGTGTCCTTGTTTCTCTTTTGGTAGCCTGCAGAGTGCCTTCCCTCATCAAAGACACTAGGACTCAGTGGTGAAAGATCCATGTGGGCTCCCTCTCAACTTCTTCATGTTCAATGAGTTTTGTGGATATTTTCCTCACCAATGAGGCCCCTGAAATCGCTTTGCAGAGAACAACCCATTGCCTTAGTAACAGCATGGATTGTTTGAAGATTTCCATGGGACCTGCTTGGACAACAATTTAATTGAATGCAACAAAGTCCAGCTACTAGAAGCCTCATTTTGGTGAAAAGAGATGACCAGTTGAGACTCCATATCCCCCATTATTGGGAGACCTCAGCAGGATAACCTTCTTATATTCTAGGAAGTTTCCACTGTATTGCGTTTCCATATCATCTCTCAAATGTCCTTCAATTCCAGCTGTCTCTTCCTGCATTCTCTTCCTTTACTCTATCTTCTGTCCCCCTCCCCACCTGATTCTCCAGTTCCTGCTCCCCAGACCCAATCCACCTGTAAAATTTATTCTATTTCCCCCCTCTATGGAGAGCCATGTGTCACCCATAGACCTATCCTCTATACCTAACCTCTCTGGGTCTATGGATTGTAGCTTGGTTATCCTTTACTTAATGGCTAATGTCCACTTATGAGAGGTTATATACCATATTTATCTTTATGGCTCTGGGTTACCTCACTCAGGATGATTTTTTTCTAGTTCCATTCATTTGCCTGTAAATTTCATGATGCCATTTCCTAACAAATGAATGTATCACTATTTCTTTTTTCTTTATCTATTCTTCAGGTGAGGGACATCAAGGTTGTTTCCAGTTTCTGGCTATTAATAAAATTGCTATAAAGATAGTTGAGTAAGTGTCCTTATGGTAAAATGGAACACCCTTTGGGTATATGCCCAGGAGTGGTACAGCTGGATCTTGAGATAGATTGATTCCCAACTTTCTGAGGAACTGCTATATTGATTTCCATAGTGGCTGTAAAAGTTTGCATTCCTACCAGCAATGAAGGAGTGTTCCCCTTGCTCTACATCCTCACCAGTACAAGCTGTCACTTGTGTTTTTTATCTTAGCTATTCCAACAACTGGCCATCTCAAAGGAATTTTTATTTGCATTTCCCTGATGGCTAAACCTGTTAAGCATTTTTGAAGTGTTTCTCAGGAATTTGAGATTCCTCTATTGAGGATTTCTCTTTTGCAGTAGTTTCTAATTAGATTATCTGGGGATTTTTGATATCTAATTTCTTGAGTTCTTTATATATTTTGAATATTAGTCCTCTATTGGTTGTGGAGTTCATAAAAATCTTTTCTGATTCTGTAGGCTGCCACTTTGTCCTAATGATAGTGTCCTTTGTATTACAGAATTTCTCAGGTTCATGATGTCCCATTTACTAATTGTTGATCTTAATGTTTACACTATGGCTGTTCTGTTCAGAAAGTCATCTCTTGAGCCAATGCATTCAAGGCCATTCTCCACTTTCTCTTCTTCAGGTTTAGTATGTCTGCTTTTGTTTTTGTTGTTGTTGTTGTTGTGGTGGTGGTGGTGGTTGTTGTTGTTGTTGTTGTTGAGGTCTGTGTATTTCACTTCTTTATCAAAAATCAGGTGTCCAAATGTGGTGGATTTATGTCTAAGGTCTTCAATTTGATGCCATTGATCAACATGTCTATTTTTATGCCAATACCATGTAGTTTCTATTACTATAGCTCTATAGTTCAACTTGAAATCTTACAAACTTATGGAAACTGAACAACTCTTTACTGAATTAGAAATTTTCTAGACCTCAATAAAAATGAATACACATTATGCCCAAACTTTTGGAATACAAAGTAGTTCTAAGAGGCAATGCAAGTTCATAGCATTAAGTGTTTACATATAAAACTGAAGACTAGCAACTTAACAGCACACCTGTATAGACAAAAAGAAGTAATAATACCCAAGAAGAGTCGATGGCAAGAAATAACCAAACTGAGGGTTGAAATTAGTAAAATTAAAAACAAAGAGAAAAATACAAAAAAATCAATGAAATAATGAATTGATTCTTTGATACAATCAACAAGATAGGCAAACCCTAATTCAAACTAACTAAAAGGTAGAGAGAGAATATCCAAATTATCAAAATTAGAAACAAAAATAGAGAAAGGAAATATATCAATAGACATTGAAGAAATCCAGAGAATCATAAAGACATACTTTAAAAACCTATATTCCTGTCGGGCAATGGTGGCGCACGCCTTTAATCCCAGCACTCGTGAGGCAGAAGCAGGTGGATCTCCATGAGTTCAAGGACAGCCTGGGCTACAGAGTGAGTTCCAGGAAACACTCCAAAGCTACACAGAGAAACCCTGTCTCAAAAAACAAAACAAAACAAAAAAACCTGTATTCCACCAAATTGAAAAATCTAAAAAATGGATAATTTCTTGATAGATATCACTTAACAAAGTTAAATCAAGATCAGATAAACAATTTAAATAGACATATAACCCCTAGTGAAATAGAAGCAGTTATTAAGTCTTCCAACCAAGAAAAACCATCAGGGCCAGATGGTTTTAGCACAGACCCCTACCAGACTTTTAAAGAAGAGCTAATGCCAATACTCCTTAAATTATTCCAAAAAAATACAAACTGAAGGAAAATTGCCCAACTTATTGTATGAGGACACAGTTACCTTGATGCCCAAACCAACATAAACACCTAACAAAGAAAGAGAATTAAAGACCAATTTCCCTTATGAACATAGATGCAAAAATACTAAATAAAATATTTGCAAACAGAATCCAAGAACAAACACATCAGAAAGATCATCAACCATGACCAAGCAGACTTCATCCCTAAGATGCAGGGATGGTTCAATATACAAAAATCAGGAAATATAATCCACCATATAAACAAACTTAAAAAACCACATGATCATCTCATTAAATGCAGAAAAGGTCTTGACAAAATCCAACACACCTTCATGATGAAAGTCCTGGAGAGATTAGGGATACAAGGAACATATCTAAACACAATAGAGGCAATTTATAGAAGGCCTATACCAAACTTCAAATTAAATGGAGAGCAGTTTCACTAAAATCAGGAACAAAACAAGGTTGTCCACTCTCTCCTTATCTAGTCAATACAGTACTTGAAGTCTTACTAGAGCAATAAGAAAACTGAAGGTGATGAATGCGATACAAATTGGAAATGAAGAAGTCAATGTATCTTTATTTGCAGATGATATGACAGTATACATAAGTGACCCTAAAAATTCCACTGGGGAACTTGTTAAGCTGATAAACACTGTCAGCAAAATAGCCAGATACATAATTAACTCAGAAAATCTATAGCCCTCCTATGTACAAATGAGAAATGGATGGAAAAGAAATCAGGGAAACACCACCTTTCAAAATAGCCTCAAATAATATAAAATATCTTGAGGTAACTATAACCAAGCAACTGAAAGTCTTGTATAATAAAAAAAGTATAATAAAAAATCTTAAGTCTTTAAAGAAAGAAATTGAAGAAGATATCAGAAGACAGAAGGATCTTCCATGGTAATGGTTCAGTAGAATTAACATAGTAAAAATAGCCATACTACCAAAAGCAATCCACAGATTAAGTGAAATCCCCATCAAAATTCCAACACAATTCTTTACATACCTTAAAAGGACAATTCTCAACTTAATATAGAAAAACAAAAAAGGATAGCTAAAACAGTCCTGAACAATAAAAGAACTTCCAAGGGTTTCACTTTGTTTTCAAGTATACTGCAGTAATAAGATTTATGGCCATTCAACTCATGGCCTTCAATAATGTAATGTATAATTAAATATAATTATTCTGGATGTAATCACACACAACTCAAATACCAGTACCTATGAGGCTGTGGCATCTTATGTATAAGCAGACACTGTGTTGCTTACATATGTAGTCATTAAACAGTGTTATATATGAAGAGTTTATCACCTATTACAAATGTACAATCAATGAGTAAAAAGATAGAATGAAAATAAGTGTGGTTTGGCAGCATTCTTACAACAGTTACTATTCAGATAAAAGTATATTTTACAATGACTAATTCACTACAGTATCATACAATATAGTAAACACGTAAAGTTAAATAGCAGCATCCCATTTACTAATTACTCAACTCTTTAGCGGCAGTCAAAATAAAGGTAATGCTGGTAAGTTCGCAATGAAGTCTTAACACAATTTACTCAGTTATTTTATTGGTATCCTATCAAGATTGCCAGATTATACATGTATATAATTTATGATTTCATAATAACTATTGCTACAGGATAAATAATATGAATTATTTGATAGACCACTACTTGAGTAAAAAGTTGTGTACTTATCTCTTAAGAAAATTAACACAATTCCCTATATACTAGCTTGACTGCTTTAAAAGGATCAATTTCTGATGGTCTGCTACATGAACTATTAGAAGCTGTGAAGACATACTGGAGGTCGTGTGTGTGTGTGTGTGTGTGTGTGTGTGTGTGTGTGTGTGTGTGTGTATGTGTGTGTGTGTGTGTGTGTGTATACATGTGTATGCATGCATGCCATGCAGTCATTAAGTTCTTCAAGGAAATTCTATTTTAATTCCTAATCAAAAATAAATGTTTTCAGTTTCATTGAAACTACAAGATGTTTCAGATGGCAAGGAAATGTGTGAATGTAATCCTATACCATACTAGATAAATATTTAAATGTAAAGCAATAATAATTTCATGGGGATTGACTCATTAAATACTTTGTCCTTACTAATTCTTCAGATGTACTGATGGAAGTTCTAACTCATTAAGCGCAATATAATTAAAATTTCATGAAGATAAGATTAATTCCAATAAGCATTAAAGCTCATTTTCACATTCATATTCTGAAAATACTTTATCATTTATCTATGAATAAACTATAAAATATCAAACAGTTTTGATAAAAACTTTATTTTATTCCTCACTTGATTTGTTTGGGGTATGATTACAATGATCATCAACATTTTTTTATCCACTTTTATCCTTTACAGCTGTGGTGTACACTGGTCATGAATGGCTATTTAAGTTTAAATTAATTAAAATTAAACACAATTAAAGCTTCATTTCTTTCATTAGCCTAATCACACATTAGATGCTCAGTTAGCAAGTTAAATGGAATGTTTCCATTATCTCAGAACACTCTTTTGAGCATTGCTCCTCTACAAGTACCACAGTAACAAGTTCCTAAGGCTGGGCAATTGGCAGTTCTTGAGTGATGCAGATAAGACTGAACCCCAGGGGTGACTTAGAGTCTCTAACTTTAGAACTGCAAGCAACTGATGGTTTCTGGGAGAGGTAGCATCAGTCTTTTCCGGGGATAGGTTAAGTCTTTTCTTTCCCTGATAGGTTAAGCAATCCCAAGAGGTCATCTCTAAAAACATATGAGCAAGACTATACGATTTCAGCAGATTGTACTTATAAGCATGTGGGGGGGGGTGGGAGGACAGCACAAGGAGAAGGGGAGGAAGAAGGAGAAAGAGGGGAGAAGAGGGAGATGAAGGGAAATGGAGGAAGAGGGAGAATTAAAGAATAGGAAGTCAAGAATCTGAAGAGAGAGACATGCTGGAATTGGAGGATGGGTGGGGAAAGAGTGGTGTATATACAGTATTCACATATGAAAGTCTCAAAAAATGTTAATGATTTTAAAAGAACTTTGAATTTTCCCAGTGTGCCTGGCTTTTGGTAAACAATATTAACCATGAAAAAAAGATTCTGTTAATTTGTAAAGCCTCAGCAAAACTTAAATGTGTGAAATGATAAAAAAACAAACAAACAGAAAAAAAAACGAGGAACTTTTATTTGGCCTGCTTGGAAAGCTAAAACCTGTGCATAATACTTTAAAACCATATCAGGCTTAAATTAATTTACACTTCACTAATATATATGATAGAGACACAATAAATCAGGATTCAGTCCATTTTCCAAAGTGGTTTAGCACTATTGCTTATAAAGTCTAAATATCTAGCAACTTGTAAGAACACTTGTAACATAACTTGATTGTTTTCTAAACTTCATTTTGCTGTCCATCAAGTAGAAACTGATTATTATAGTAACACATTCAAAGACAAGTTTGGAAAGACGACTATGTGCCCTTAATCCACATCCTTAAAGAGCTTGAGTAGTAGCTTTAATTTCCAGTGAAAATGAGGTCATTTGGAAAAACAACAGCCAGCACTGCTAAGGTCCCAGAGTACTGTGTTTATTTTGGCTTACCTGATGGGAAACTTTTGAACAGTCATAAGCTCATGTCCCCTGCCTTGAATAGCCCTAAGAATATTACAAGTTTCTAAAATATGAAGATAAGTGATTCATTTAGTCTATCCCTGCTTCATAATTATTAATCGTTTTTACTGTTTGATTCCTTTCTGTTTTAGAATTTTCAAGAATTTTCTTTTGCTCTAAGATCTGTGAATACATCCAGCATTAATTCCTAGGATGATAATATTCCTAGAATAATAATAACATTCCTCTCCATACTTCTACTTTGGTTTGTGTGTGTTTCTTTTCTGGCTTCTAATGATTAAACTAAGGGCCTTGGACCTGACAGGAAATCTCTTTGCACATCTAGGGATGTTCCACAGTTCCATTTTTCGTAAAACAACTCAAACATTGATGTTAAAAGTAACATCTTGCTCTACTTTTTCCAACACCATGAACAATAAAGGTCTGTAGAGAATGTGTACATCAAAATTTAGGCTGAATCAGTTTAGCAGATAGATTAGAGAATGAATTTAGTGACATATAACTTTGCAAAAAAGCAAACACCAGATACAATACAAACATTTTAAAATAATTTCATGGTACAGAATAGTGACTAAAAATTAAAATGAAGCAATCCATCATTAGGTAGAAGATATTATTTTGCTGTAATAATAAACAGTCAATTGCTTTTCTGTCTGATGTTTCTCTAGTATGTGGCAAATATACTGAACTTTCCTTTTCCCTGTCATTAATTTTCTTTTTTAATTTGAAACATTTTAATATAATATATTTGATCACCTCCTTTCCCCTCCTCTAAATACTCCCAGATTTCCCCTACCTTCCTACCCATCCAACTTCATGTCCTTTCTCTTTCTATCTCTCTAAAAGAATAATCAAATAAAACAGGTATGAACCAATGTCCATGTTGCACATGATGTCAAAGTTTCTGTAAATTTGTAAGTGTGTCAGTCCTGTTGTGTCTGGAAAACGGTGTCTCTTTGGAGTCATCCATCACCTCTGGCTCTTACAGTCTTTCCACCTCTTCTGCATAGATCCTTGAACACTGAGGGAAAGAGTTTTATAAAGACATCCAACTAGGGCTAAGTACTCCAAATTCTCTCACTCTATGCTTATTGTCTAGTTTTTGGGTGTCTATGTTAATTACCATCTAATGCAAAAAGAAGCTTCTCTGATGAGGGCTGAGCATTACACTGACCTATGAGTATAGCTATGTTCCTTCAAATAAGTGGGAGTCTTTTGCTGATATTTTCCTTAGGATAATAATAGTGGGTTGTCCTCTAGGGCACATGACCTGTGTAATTCAGGTTCTTGGCCACTTGAACAGTGTCAAGTATGATTTCTATCTCATGGAGTAGGCTTGAACTCCAATCAAATACTGGATGGTTATTTCCATAACATATGTGCCACTATTACACTAGTATATCAGGCAACTCAGTATTGTAGGTCACAGAGTTTGTGTCTAGGTGGTATCGATGATTATTTTTATCCTCTGGCAGCATACAAAGTATTTTCCAGTACCAAGAATGCTAGTCAGTAGGGATGAAGCTTCTAGTTGGGCACCAGCTCAATATTATTATGTTGTTACATGTAATATTACATGTAAGTTGTGTCTTCAATAATAGGGCCTTATCATGAGGTTGTTGAGAGTTAATAAATAGACTTGGCAATAGTTTGTGGTGTTTGTGGACGTCTATGGGACCCTTAGCACCAATGACTCAATAAGGTATAACCCATTCATCCACTGAAGATTTAACTTAGTAGCATAAGATGTCTAGTTTTGGCATTATATGGTGACTCCATTTAAATTTTATTCATACATTATATATTTTAGGAGGCTTCTATGGTAGTCAATACATATAAAGCTTTTCAAAAGGCCTTTAGTGTTCATTATCCTTCCCATATTCCCTGCTATACCCTTTTCTCTCATACCTTCTTAGTCTCATGTCCCCCATATTTCTTTAAAACACCATGTTCCTTTTCCCCTTCCTTTGAAGACCCAGTCCCTTACTAGCTAGCTGAAAATTGTGGTTATTTGAATTAAAATACACATATCTAAAGCTCAAAATCTAACATCCATATATAAGTGCAGTATTTGTCTTTTGGGTCTCAGTTATCTCACTCAGGATGATTTTTTTTCTAGATCCATTCATTTACCTACAAGTTTTGTAATTTCATTATTAACAGCTAAATAATATTCTATTGTATAAATGTGCCATGTTTTCTTTATCCATTCATCATTTGTTGGACATATAGGCTGTTTCCAGTTTCTGTAAATTATGAATAAAACATCAATGAACATGGAATAGCAAGTATCTCTGTAATAGGATGTGGAAATCTTTGGATATATGCCCAAAGAGTGATAGAGTTGAATCCCAACACAGATCAATTTCCAGCTTCATGAGGAACCATCTCACTGATTTCCATAGTTGTCTAACAAGTTTGCACTCACACCAGCAATGAATAAGTGTTTCCTTTTCCCTGAATCCTTGCTAGCATGAACTGCCATTTATTATATTGATCTTAGCCATTATGACTGGAGTAAGATAAAATCTCAAAATAGTTTTCATTTGCATTTCCCTGATGGCTAAGGATGCTGAACACTTCTAAGTGTTTCTTAGTCATTTGTGGTTCATCTTTGAGAACATCCTGCTTACATCTATTCCATATTTTTTAATGTTATTAAATTTCCATTTAAGTTATTAATAAGAGATTGTTATTATTATTAGCATTATATTATTAAAATGTTACAACTTGTCCAGAGGTGAATTCTAAAAACAGACACATTTATAGGTTAGGAAAATTTTAAGGAATGGCAAATGGAAGCAAAACTGTTTTGTTTTTTCCATGGTGCAGTGGAGAGAGCGTCTTGGCTAAACAATTGGTTGTCATGAATATTGTATTGCTAGTACTTGTCTACATCTCACAGTGTTATAAAATAGCTGCTATAAAATCAAAACAGATGCCCAGAGTATGCTGCAGATAATGTAGTTTTCTAATGAAGCACATAAATTTCCCTGAAATATAATGCAGAAATTTTATTTTGTTTTGTTTTGGACAGCATCTCCCCATGAAGTCCTAGCTGTCTAAGATTTCTTTATAGACAAGGCTGGCCTTGATCTTCCAGAGATCCTCCTGCATCTGCCTCTGCTTCCCAAGTGTTGCACACTCCATTTGTAATGGAGTTATTTGTTTTCCTGATGTTCGGGGGTTTCCATTTCTTTGTAGCTTCCAGACAATGACCCTATAGCAGATGTATCATCGGTAAAGAATTTTTTTCTATTCTGTAATCTGCTGCTTTGTTCAGATAATGGTGTCATTTGCTGGAGAGAAGCACTTTAGCTGCATGAGGTCCCATTTATTAGCTGCTGGTCTTAATACCTGTGCTCTCAGCGTTTGTTCAAGAAGCCATTCCCTTGCTTATGAGTTTAAGTCTATTCACTACTTTGTTTTCTATCAGACTCGGGGTAATCTGGTGTTAGATTGAAGACCTTGTTTCATTTGAAGCTGAGTTTTGTGCAGGGTAATAGATATGGGTCCACGTACATTCTCCTACATGCAGCTACCATGTCTGACCAGCATCATTTGTTGAAGATTCTGTCTTTTCTCCAGTGTGCATTGTTTTTGGCTTCTTAATAAAAAAAAATTACTTGTCCATGGGTACGTGAAATGATATGAGTCTTCAGTTTAATTCCAGTGATCAGCTGTCTACATGTCAATATAATTTTATGTTTATTAGTACAACTCTAATGCAGATTTGAAATCGGGAATGGTGATACCTCCATCGGTTCTTTTATTATTGAGGATTTGTTCAGTTATATGTGTTTTTTATTCAACATGATGTTAAAGTTTTTTTTTCAATTTCCAGAAGAATTTTGTTGGCAATTGCATTAAATTGGTAGATTCTTTTGCATAGGATGACCATTTTCACAATATTAATTCTACTGATCTATCAATATGGGAGCTCTTTCCATATGCTGATGTCTTTTTCAATTTCTTTCTTTAATGGCATAAGTTTTTATTATACCTGTCACTCACTTGCCTGGTTAGAAGTATCCCAAGGTATTTTTGAGGCTACTTTGAAATACACTATCTTCTGATTGCCTAATCAATAAGCTTATCATTTGTACAAAGAAAAGTTGATATGATTTTGTGTGTTAATTTTGCTTCCTGCTACTTTGTTGAAAGTGTTTGTCTTTAAACACTATCTTTAAACTTTAAAATGTTTAGCTGTAGACTTTTTCTGGTAGAGTCTTTAAGTTTTTAGGGTCTTTTATATGAAATCATATCATGTACACATAAAGATATTTAGACTTCTTCCTTCCGATTTTTTATTTATTCTTCTCTCTTATAATACATCCTAACCACAGTTTCCCCTCCCTCCACGCCTCCCACTTCCCCTCTCCATCTTTCCTCTACCCCAGATAAACTCCTATTTCCCTTCAGAAAACATCGGGCCTCCCAAGGATATCAACCGAACATGGTATAACAAGATACAATTAAAGTAGGCACAACCCTTATATCAAGGCTGGGTAAGGCAACCCAGTAGGAAGAAAAGTGTCCCAAGAGCAGTCAACACAGTCAGAAATAGTCCCCACTTACACTGCTTAAAAAAAATCAATGAAATAATTCCTTTCTGTTTGTATTCCCTTGATCTCCTTCAGTTGTCTTATTGCTCTAGCTAAAACTGAAAGGTGTGTTTCTTGGTTGCAGCAGGAAGATGAACCCTGTTTTCTAATCTGATCTGTTAGTCTATGTCTTTTTATTGGGGTATCAAGATCATTAATATTGAGAGTCATTAATGCTGTTTGTCAATTCCTGTTATTTTTGTTGTGATGGTGTGTCATGGTTTTTTTTTCTTCTTTTGATTAACTGTCTTGGGATTATTAACTCCTTGTGTCCACTTGGGTACAGTCAACCTTCTCTTCAGACTGACCTTCTCTTCTAATGCCTTCTGTAAGGCTGTAATGGTGGACAGAAATTGGTTAATTTATTTTATCATGAAACATTTTTCTTTCCCTGTCCATCCTGATTGGCAATTTAGCTAGTTATAGTCTGAGCTGGCATCTGTGTTCTCTCAAAGCTTGTAGATCTGCCTGGATCTTGTAAAGATCTTCTGCCATTCTGAATCTCCATTGAAAAGCTAAGTGTTATTCTTAGGAGCCTGCTTTTTTATGTCTTTTTTCTTGTTTCTTTTAAAATCCTTTCTCTGTTCTGATTACTATGTGCCTTCTATTGTTTCTTTTCTACTCCTATCTAGTTGTTGTTCTGTATGGCTCTGGTAGCTTGATAGGCATGTCTTTATTTAGATTGTAGAAATTTTCTTCTATGATTTCTTAAAAATATTTTCTATGCCTTTGACTTGTGTTTCTTCACCTTCTCCTATGTGTAGCATTCATAGGTTTGGTCTTTTCATAGTGTCCTGGGTTTCCTGGATGTTTTGGGTTGTTTTAGATTTAACATTATCTTTGACTGAGCTATCCATTTCTTCTACTTTGTCTTCAAGACCTGAAATTCACTTTTCCATATGTCTACTGGTGAGGCTTACCTCTGAAGTTTTTGTTTGACATCCTGAGCTTTTGATTTACAGTTTTAATTCAGTTTGAGTTTTCTTTAGTGATTCTATTTCTTCACTAATTTCTAATTTCATTTCTTAAAATGTTTTCACTATTTCATTCAATCATGTGTGCTCTTGCAGCCTTTTTAGAGGAATTCATTCATAATCTCTTTAACATTCTAGAATATATTCATAATTGCTATTGAAAGTCCTTGTCTTGTTCCTCAGCTAAATTGCTTTCATTAGGGCTCATTGCAATAAGTTTGCTGCTTCAGCCTCCTGGTGAGGACTCAGCATGCTCTCCTTCTTTCATGCTACTACTTTCAGCCTTTTCTTCAGGTCCATCTCCACTACTTCCAACCCGTAGAACGCTCTCTACCAGGAGCCCACAGACTACACTCCACTGTGACCCAGCTATTATCCTTCTTTGTGATCTCCATACAAGTCTCTCCAAACTTATACTTAGGCAGCCTGCACTCCTGAAGCCCTCCTCCAAGTCCAACTCCAATCCTTTTTGAGATTCAGCCTCTTAGTGTGAATCCAGGGCTCCCTAGTTCTTTCCTGAGCCTCATGCAGCTTTCCTTTCTAGCCCATTCCCATTCCTTTGTGACTCCTCAAACCTACAGAACAGACACCCTACTGGGGACACCATACCCACTACACTGGACTGGGACTGACCACAACCCTCTACTAGGGAACCCACAGCCACAATACATGGAGAGGGCACAGAGCAGCCAAGAGCAACCAAAGAATGGAATGCCCACCCAACAAAGACAAGACCACATATCTGTTTCAACATCATAATTCCAGATGCCTAGGTCCTAGGGCAAAATACAATCATCAACAACTAAGACAATATGCCTCCTCTAATTTATATCCTTATAAACCATTAATAAATGTATTGTTTTAACAAATGTTAAATCCAAGGTCCAGATAAACAGCTAAATAGTAATTCTCTCCCCCAGCACTCTGAGGGCCATAGATTTGCCCAGCACCACAAAAATCAATCAATTTAGTTAAATCTGTTATGATTTCCAAGAATAGAATATCCTTGAGGTATATGGATGAGACAGTCTAAATAACACAACAGTGTATAACTAATTAAAAGATGATAGTCTATAACAATAAATTAATTATCAGCACTTATTGTATTTGCTAAATGGATCTAAATGTCAATAGTAACCCTAAAAATTACTCAAATATAAATGTTAGGTTAACTGACTCACTGGCAAGCTCTGTGTTCTTTACTCTGCAGCATGGAGATAAATGAGGTCATTTTTATCTGAAGTGTTATCAGAAACTATGGGAAAAGTTTTTTAAAAGTGACAAATAATATCAAGACTGTGAGAATCTCCTGATGGCTTTGAAATACTGTCAAAATCTTATCAGTAAATATCCTGAGGAATGATTTTTTTTCATAAGGATACATCTTGACAATACATTACATTGCGATGCCACTTTTTAGGCCTTTATCATCTTGCCATTTGCTGATTTTGGGTGCCATAGTTTCCTGCCAAGCCTACAAAGACAATTGCTAGGATCAGATTTAGTCTATGATCCTATATTTAGTCTGTCCAGGTGTATTTAGCTTACAAATATCATGGATATGCACACTTACAATAAAAACATGATTATAAAATTTAAATAGTCCTACAAAACACATACACACACACACACACACACAGAGAGAGAGAGGGAGTGAAAAAGCCAACCAAGAGACTATATAGGATGTCTAAGATGACTCAAATATAGAAAGCAGATGAAAAATTTGAAAAGGTGTAAACATGTATTATAACAATTATCATAGGCTTAAGTGATATAAAATTCATTAATAACATAAAAAGAAATAAAAACATGATGTAGATTTATTATCAGATTTTGAAAAAACAGGGGCAGTACTAATAGCAGAGACACCAGCCAATAAGCTGGTTAGAGAATGATTTTAAAAAAACAGACTAAAGAAGAAATATAGATGAAATAATAAAGTTGCAACTAAGGAATGAATACATGACAATAAAGAAAAAAGATAATAACAGATTCACCTGCTGCAAATTTTAAAGAATTTACATAAAATTGTAATATTTATGGTTTAAAAACTAATTTCTACTAATGAACTCTAAAATTTGGAATTAGACCAGAGAAAAATCATTGCTCAGTTTTCTCCAATCATAGTTGGTTTACACTACACTGAAGGCTAAATTACAACACATGATCTCCTGCGAGTCAACTCATACACATTCACTCCACTTTTGAGACACAAAATGTCAGGTTTAAGAGTTTAGAAAAAATTGTAGTTATAAATAAATGGCTCATTTTTTGGATAACCTGATTCTTCCACAGATCATCACACTTGAGGATGAAAAATGATGTGAGATCAGACAGAGGGATAGAACTCTGAACAAGGCCCCTTTCATTTCTTTCCAGCACATGCTGGACCCCCATCTGCCATGGTTCACTGAAATCAAATTGGTTTTCTCTTCTTGTATCAATATCCAAATCTTGGTTTGCTCAGAAGGCATCTGCTAACCTTCTCATTAATCCTGTGAATGTCATCAGTCAGGCTACTGGGGGCTGATCTATGTTCCCACTCACAGGATATACATGAACATTTCCAGAATCTCAAGGAATGTTTGAAAATATTCTCTGTACTAAATGATATATACTTGCACTTTTAAGTAATTTCCCAAGGACACTATTCTTTGGAATAATAATTTATAAAAAGTATTCTAGTGCTTAAAAAGGCTTATAATTAAGTAAAATATCTGGTTCAAAAATGTGAAGTATAAAAGACAAATACCAAAATTCTTCTAAGAAATAATTTACTGAGTGGAAGTTCAGAAGCAACAGCAATTAGAAAGGGAAAAATAAAAATAATAACCATCCTAATAAATAAAATTAAGCTTGAAATAATTAAATAATGTATGTCAAAATTTCCAATATCTAAATGTGGTACTTGAGAGCCCAAATTAAAGCATTTCATTTCATTTTCCACATGCATGTGGCAGGGTTGGGGTGGAGCTCAATTGGTAGAGTACTTGCTTCATACACACAAATCCCAGGATTTTCTCTCCAGCACCACATAAAATGGCTTTAGGAGACAAGGGAGATGGCTCAGAGGTTAGGAGTGTATAGCATTCTAGCAGAGAACCTGAGGTCTGTTCCTAGCACCATGTCAGAGGTCCACAACCACCATACCTCTTGCTCCAGTGGTATTTGAGGTCTTGGGTCCCTGTGGACATCTTCACTCACATGCACATACCTATACAGACATATATGCACATAATTAAATATATTATAAGTTCTTTTAAAAAACTAGATATGGTGGTAGAGGCCTATAATCACAGAATATGAGTGGCTGAGTAGAAAGATCAAAAGTTCAAGGTCATTGTCAGCTAGAGAACAAATTTGATGCTGGCCCTGAGGCTATATGAAACTTTGACTCAACAACAACAACAAAATTACATATGAATATAGATAGATGATACAGATATTATTTGCTTTTAATTTGTTTATATAGATCACATTTACATATCATTTGTTTTATATATAAACAAAATAGAATGCTTATTATTTAGTATGATAATAAAATAATTATACACATATCCTTTCTATACTTAGATTCATGCCTACAAGATATCAATTCATAAATTCAAGTAATTAATTCACAAATATATAGTGTTAGCGTTCTCTGTATTTTGACCAGTTATGGTTTTCTGTAAATGGTCTCAGTCTGCTCCAAAAAGAAGTTTCTTTTATGAGAGGTGAGACCCAAACTTACTTATTAATTAATAAATTCGGTATTAGGATATTTAAAATGACATGACTGTTAAAGTTCGGGGAGAGTATTTGAGGTAGAAAAAGGGAGTTTGGATTTCAGCAGTGGTACCTGTCAACATAGGTAAATATATCACATTGAATCCCATAAATACATGTAATCAACACATGCTAGGGCTGTATTTATAGTCAATATATGGCATCTAGGGCTGGCAAGACATTACATCAGGTGCAGGTGTTGGCAACCAAGCCTGAAAACCCAAGCGTGATCTCCAGAGCCCACATGATGAAAGGAAAGAACAGGCTCCAAGAAATATTTTTAAAAACTTTCTATCAGAAAATTCTTAGTTATCCAACATTTCAAAACTTCTAATTGAGAGATCTAAAACAAAAATCTAGTCCAAGATTCCAAAACCCTGTATGTTTCATTTTGAATAAATTATGTAACTTTTGACATGATGGTATTATTTCTAAGAGAAAATTATTAATGATAATATCAAATTAAATAATTTTAAAATGTAACAATATAATAGAATAATGAGTCTTAAACTAAAATCAGAAATGGTATTTTAATACTAGTAGAGATTCAATGTCTGTTAATTAATTCAGGCAGTTATTAGGACTGACTCAAAGACTTCAATTTCATTTGCATTTTTACAAGAAACTAAAAATGAAAACTTTTTTTATTACTTGAATAAATAAAAATGAGAAAGAAGTTTTTCAGTTCCATCTTAAAACATTTTTTGGGGGGAGCATATGAAAGCTAGTTCAAAGCCATGGTGATTTCATTGCTGAGTCTGATATGTGTCATAAAGCTTCCAATATGGAATTTTTAGATCTAATTTCCATCTCCAGGTAAGAACTGAAAGACAAATTACTTTTAAGCAGAAGCTCAGCTCTAGTCACCTTTTTCAGAACAATTTGAAATAGTCCAAGATCTTTCAGAACACACAATGTTGACTGTGTCTATTTTAAAGTGTCTGCTAGCCCATCACAAAGGTGGCTGGAGTCTGAGTCTGTGGTTTCCTGGATAACTTCTGCAGACTCATGATGTGTGTCCAAAAAGTGGCCATGCTCTCTGGGTGCACATTGCCTTTTAAATCACAACTCTCATATACCTCTATTTGCAAGACATCAAGTCTACAGCAACTCTTATAAAGGAAAACATTTAATTGTGGTGGCTCGCTTACAGTTTCAGAGGTTCAATCTATTATCATCATGATTGAGAACATTATGGCGTGAAGATAGACGTGGTGCTGGTGTAGTAGTTAAGATTCCAACATCTTTCAGGCAATAGGAAGGAGACTGTGACACTTAGTGAAGCTTAAGCAAAAGATCTCAGAGCCCATCTCCACAGTGACACACTTCAGCAAAGCCACATCTCCCAGTAGTACCACTTCCTTTGGGGCCATTTTCTTTTAAACCACCACACCCAGTATACATGTAGAAGGCCTGTTCTACAAGGCTACACATTTTCTACAAATTTAGAAGGGGTGCTGTCAACCAGTGACCTACATTATGCCAAAATATAGTAAAATGAAAGCATATTTTACAAAAAGTAAAAAAAAACACCTAGTAAATGCAAAGGTAAGTTCTTTGATAAAAATCTTCTGTTAGCTATTTTTCAGCCTGAAAACTAATTAAATGAAATACATATGTGATCCACAGACTGCCTGTTTTTTTTTCTAACATAAGATTTTTATGAAAGATGTTATTTAAATGCAATGTGCTACCATATTCTTTATAACATCACTTTATATTGAGTCCAAGTAAATTAATTTATTAATTAAGTTATCATAATTTATTTACTTGAAGGTCTTCATATTATTATCATTGCCTTTTAACTTACAAAAGTATTTTATATGCATTTTATTATATACTCTCATCTCCTCTATTGTATATAGAATAATGCCTATAGCTGTATCACTATGATTTAAACAGATATTTTCAACAGAAATAAAGAACTGAGGCTCAGCTTTTTTATATGTTATCTGTGAAACATCTTTTTTTACATAAATACATAAATTTTTTTATTCATTTTACATATCATCCCTCCTCCTGCTCCCATGCAGCCTTCCCCCCTGACCATTCCCCATCCCCTCCTCCAAAAGGGTAAGGGCTCCCATGGGGAGTCAACAAGGCCTGGTACATTCAGTTGAGGCAGGAGCAAGCATGAGCGGCTCAGATATTAAAACTAAATTTTAAAAAGTACTGTTGGACTAAAAGTAACATCTCCTGTACCATTACCGATCAGTCTGCACTTGTCTATCTTTGGACGACAGCCCGAGAGCAATACTGAGGCATAACTGCTGTTAGAACTATGGCAGTGCTTACAGTTTCCGTTTCAACAGAACTGAATCTGCATTGAAAGCCTCCCTTAAAGATATTGATTTTATCCACAATTCGATATGGATTATATTTAAATTTTTTGCTTGTTGCATTAACAGCAAAAATCGTCATGATAGCAATGACCAATTCAGAATCTAGAAATTTAAAACACTTTTTCATATCTATATTCCCTCTTTTTTCCTCCTTATTCTTTCCCCACAGTGACAAGAAGAAGAGCTCTCTCAGCTAAATTTGTATGAACAATGTTGACAGACATCACTCCTGGGTTCAACACTCACATGGAAGACAGAAAAGTATTATAGAGGGCTGGGTAGATTTCTGTGGAAAAGTCATCACTGCAGTGAGCACCCTCCTCTCCCAGAAGGGCAGTTAAGATTCTTCTAACACATCCAGGAAGGAACTTTCACAAAAGCACTTGAGATTTTTGCAGACCATTTTCTGAACTACCTACCCCTATCCCCTCTATGATACTGGAGTTGGTCTCTATTATCTAGCTTTGAATGCCTTAAAATGCATAAATCGTCTCATAACTTAGATCTGTGTCAGAAGAGAGGGGAAACCAGAATGGAGCTCTGTTGACTGTTGTTTGCCAGTCTTACATAACAAGGGACATCACTGAAAGAGGAAACAACAGAAGAGCCTTTTCGGTTATGTGCTTGCATCAAGAAAACAGATCTACGAAAATTCCCAGATTCCACAAAGTACATGTGAGAGTCAGCTTTGTTCTGTCAGCCCAGGACTTAAAGCCGAGCTACAGGACATTCCAAGGAGGAACTCTTCTGTTCTGCCTCGTCTCTCTGCCCACACTTCCATCCCTGTGAGTGAGTGAGTGACGAGTGAGGAGAACACAGGGAAGGAGATACTCAGAACAATGGGAAAGGCTGTTACCACACCACAGCCTCCTCAGGAGGAAAAAGTAATTAAAGCAAGTCAGCTTTCCTGGGCGACTGTGGGTGACAACAGAATTTCTTAATTTCTCAGTTGAAGCTTGTTTCAGTATATGGTAGAGCATAGCATTATCTAAGAACTGGGAGGGAAAAAAATCGCAGTCAGACTTGCCACTGTGTTACTAGTGGTGCAACAGGAAACTTCCATTCCTGATTGCTAAAGAACAAACCCAGCCTTCATGCTTTAACTTGGAGAAGAGCAACTGCCCTAGGTACGGTGAGCACAACCGCAGCAACAAGCATGCAGCGATGAGTCCAGCCATGTGCTAGCACTGTACACATTCATTTCTGCCTTCTTCTGGTTCCTTTCAGTTCTGTTCAAAGCACCTTCTAGAACCAAGAGTGCCTTCAGTTTCAATCATTCAAATTGTTCAGATTCTACTGAGAAAGTAAAGTAAGCCCACTGAGCTTCTCATAACCTATATTTGAGATCATTTACTTGAGTGGACCAGGACATCAAGGAGCCTGTTCTTACCAAACTGAGCAGAAGGCATGTGTGTGATGTGCCACTCAGTGATATTTTGCATTTGACAGTTTCATTGAATACTGTCAACATACCATCAAGGATGTGCCTGGTCTCATCTGAAAACACTATCTTTCATTTTGAAATACAACGTGTGTATGTGTGTGTGTGTGTGTGTGTGTGTGTGGTGTGTTTCTCCTTTATTTGGGTAACTCATAGTTTTAAATACATATTTTGAAAGGTTTTGAATTCTGAATTTGTGTGTCACTTTTGCAGTTCTTGAGGCTTTCAAAATGCCAGATTCTCAGCTGCCTGAAATGGGTAGGAAGCCCCCACAGATTACAGCAGAATGGTTGTCAGTGAGATAAGATCTTTAAGCAAAATTTTAAACCAGGGGTTAGCATTCAAGTGGTGTTTTCAGAGAGGGGTGAGAGACTGTCACCCTTGATTGAGGCACACAAGGAAAGTAAAGGACAGTATCTCCACATTGTGCTGACTGAGCATGCTACCTGCACAGATACCTTTTCTGTTCATCTGCTGTCCACTCCAAAATGAAAACAGGAATGGCAGGTGACCACTGGGTTAAATGCCATCAAAGCTTGGAAGCATCATTGAGTACACAAAAGCTTCAAAAGTCCTAAGTTAACATGGAAAAACTAGACATTGTTAAGTCCAGTTTCTCTGGTTTGCTACTTGACATCTGTCTAAACAAATGGTACTATGTCTTATTAAAAGCTCATTTAATAAAATTACCTATTTCCAAATTTTTATAAATAAAAATAACATTTTATTATATCTAATTTATAAACATTTAGAAATAAAAATAAAATTCCTTCTGTGCAACTAAGTAATCATCAAGAAGTGTGGGATCAAAATAATTCTGGTTATATTAGAATTTATTTAATTAATTTCATTTATATATCGAATTAATTTCATAGCTAATAGTCCTCTATCTTTAAGTAGGCTTAAATTAAAGATCATAAATAAAAGCTTGCCATCTTGGTTTATCATAACCAAAAAATAATCAAAACATATATAAAATACATGTCTATTTTCATTATTATATAGGTATACATATACATAATAAGGACTACTTACAGGTCACTACGAAAATACTGTTAAATTGAAAAAAATTCTAAACAGTTCCAGATTAAATGTTTGATACTTTAGAAGTCCTAATTTTTCCTCCTCAATTCTCCTATGAAAAGACACTAAAACGTAAGAAAGGCAAAGCTTTGGAAGTAATGACAGTCAGTGAGAATGGCCAGGTCTCACTAGGTTTCACATAACTAAAGGTTAGAAAGCTCCATTAAGTAGATTGCTTAAGAAAGAAGAAGTAAATTATGCTCATCAACTCTTAATGTACATTCTTGCCTCAGAGACATGGTAACGACCCTGAGAACAGAAAACAAAAACATTGTCTTAATGAGTAGAAACAGTGTCCCAAGCAACTCAATGATAGTTTCCATTGTCTGCCATTACTGTAACTGAGACTACAAATTAAATCCAATAGTCAACAGTACCCACAAAAGACCTTATCTGGAAATAAAATTTAAATCCAGAAAGACATAACAGGAAAAGGAAGGCAGAAAAATGCATTAGAGGATTGCACACACTCTGCACTACAGTTTCCACAATTGCTCCCAACTCTCTAAAATGAATCCTATCTGTACAATCACAAGGCTGATGAGGTAGTAAAGGAGGAGATGTAAACCCAATCCAGTGAAAGTCATTGGATTAGTGACTAAACAATAGAGCCTTTTAATATGAGATCTGGAAGTAAGGCTCTAATGGTCTCAGGTAATAGTGAGGGATAATAACTGCATTAATGTACGGAGAATTGGCAATACAATTGTTTCCATTCAACTGTTAGAACAAAGCTTACAAATCAATTATGACATAAAAAGTGAGTCTGAGTTGTACGAATTAAAGTTTTGTTCTTTAACAATATGAAATATAATCAATAAAGATTAATTTCTGAAACCAGATGAATATTTGTACATAAGATAGTATTTGTGAATCTATGCTAATGTTATAGGACATGAATGAAACAAAATTTTCATGAAAGATTGATCTTTATTGTTATAGAATGTCTACTTTTATAAGGTTATCAGCTCAGAATCCTAACATTATTTTTATCCATAAAATAACAAATAACAATGGAGTTTGTAAATTTGCTCATGGAATGTCATTTATGAGGTGCTTGCTTGGCCACTAAACACTGTGTGATGAACAAAATATTCCATCCCTTATGTTCATGAAGTTTACAATCTAATATGTAGAGTAACCATCAATCCCAAACAACAAAAGAAAAGGGGGTTACAAAACAGAAGTCAAACTAAAATAAATCATATGAAATAAAGGATGCTTCATTCTACTAAAGAGCAAAAGGTTAAAACTAAATCTACCATATGATTCAGCTATTCCACACCTTGGCAAATGCTATCTGGATTCAACATCCTATTACACAAATTCTTTCTCAGCTATGTTATTGCTGCTCTGTTAACAATAGCTAGGAAGTGGAGAAAACCTGAATGTCTTTCAACTGATTAGTAGATTGTTGTAGAATATTATGTTAAGGTGTGTTACTTTTGTTTATGCTCTGGAACATTTTTTTAATGATGCAAAGATGTGTTTGATTAAATAAAATTTACTTGCGGTCAGGAGACTGAGTCAGCAACTAGCTGACAGGAAGTGGTAGAGAGGAACCAGGTGGAGAAGGGTTTCTAAGGAGGGGCTAGGAGAAGCATGAGAGGTTTTTTGTTTGTTTGTTTGTTTGTTTTTTTTGGAGGATGCAAGCAAAGAGAGGAGGTGAGCTACTTGCTATTCAGCCTCTTTGAGGAGCAGAATTCCACCTCAACCTTTGAATCTTGAGTTCTTTAGAGGGACAGATATTTAGTTAAGTTCATTTGTAGCTTTGGAAGAGTGAGAGCCTGAGGGAACAGAATTCTTTTAGGCCACGGCTCTTGCATCCTAACCACTGCTAGTAGTGACAGAGTTGCAGATACTGATTGGGAATGCCATGGCCTAAAAGGCAGCAACAATTTAATAAAAGGAAAACAATTGGTGTCCCATGTTGGGCCAAAATGTTGTTAGTAGTTTTCAGCTCCTTTGGGGGGCCTGCTACCCAGCTCCCAAATAAATCACACATGGAGATATATTCTTAATTATAAATGCTAGGCCTTAGCTTTGCTTATTTCTTGCCAGCTTTCTCTAACTTAAATTATCCCATCTACCTTTTGCCTCTGGGCTTTTCCCATTCTCTTACTTCTATAAATCTTACTCTTACCCTATGACTTGCTGTGTAGCTGGCTGGCTGGCCCCTGGAGTCCTCCTCCTTCTCTGGCTACTTCTTTTCACTCCAACATTTCTGGCTCCTTCTCTGCCCTCCCAGATTTCTCCTTCCATTTATCCTCTCTGCCTGCCAGCCTCACCTATTTCTCTCCTGCCTTACTATTGGACGTTCAGCTCTTTATTAGATCTTCAGGTGTTTTAGACAGGCACACAATGACACAACTTCACAGAATTAAACAAGCAACATAAACAAAAGTAGCACACCTTAAAGTAATATTCTACCACAGTAAAGGACCAAACTATGGTGAATATAAACAGTAGAAAATTATTCAGTTGTAAAAAAATGAAATCATGAAACTTGCAGGGAAATGGACATAAGTGAAAAATATGCTAAGTGAGGTAACCCAGACCCAGAAAGACAAACTCCACATCACATATTCTCTCTTATTTATGGATCCCAGTTCCAAAACTTTAAACTTTTCAAATCCTTCACTTGCTTAACAATATTTTTTAAATCTTATGATAATTCATAAACACACACACAAATTATTTAATTCATCTTAAATAATTTTAAGATGAATGATGCTAAATTGAGGAAATTAATACTCATGAACAATATATTATCATAATAAAAGATCATGCCAAAAAGGTACCATGTGATCCATCTACACTACTCTTGGGCATATAACCAAAGGACTCTATATCCTATCACATTCATTTTCATTTCAATGGTCTATTCACAATAGCCAGTGGAAACAGTCTCGATGTCCATTAACTGATGAATCAATAATGAAAATGAGGAACATTCACACAATTGAAAAAGGTAAACATTTTTCATCGTAACTAGATAACTTCATAAATTAAAACAACCAAACAACAAGTACTCAGAAAAATAATGGGACTTTTATGAAACAGAAATTTATTATTGCTGACCACAAGGTAACTAATATCAGAATTTTATAAAATGATTAAGTGTAGTTTGAAGTTTTCTTGTGTCCCGCCCAGTCCACAGATGCTCAGACCCAAGTAAACACACCGAGGCTTATATTAATTAAAACTGCTCAGCCATTAGCTTAGGCCTACCACTGACTAGCTCTTACACTTAAACTCAGCCCATTTCTGTCAATCTATATGTCACCACATTCTCTGTGGCTTTTCCTGTGTGCCATTACATGCTGCTCTCTGGACAGCAGGCTGGTGTCTCCTGACTCAGCCTTCCTCTTGCCAAAATTCTCCTCTTTGCTTGCCCTGCCTATACTTCCTGCCTGACTACTGGCCAATCAGCATTTTATTTATCAGCGAATCAGAACAACATATATTCATAGCATACAGAAAAATATTCACAGCAATTGAGTGCTATTTACAAGATACTTAGTAATGCTAAAAGCATTTGTCCTGTTATTCTCTTGTAAAAAAATTTATTCTTGAAGAAACAGTTCTAAATCTCCAGTATTACATTAGTCAGCCTTGCTTTATTACAAGAAAATATCTGCCATGGCCTACTTATGAGGAAAGACAAGTTTGTATAGCTATGTTTTAAAAGTTCAAAGTTCAAGGTAAGAAAAAAAAAACACTGGTTTGACCACTAGTGAGGGCAGTCCATGAATCCATGACAGCACATCATGGCAATGTATTTAGGAATGGTCTCATCCCCTCTCCAACCACAGCAGAGAAAGAGAAGAGGATGGGCAGGGTCCCACAGTTCCTACTGATGCCATCTCTCCAATCAACTAAGGACCATCTTAGAAACTACCTCCCCATATCAATATCACAACGAAGATGAAGTCACATACAGAATTCTGAGGGATACTTGCCATTTAAGGCACAGCAGATCGATCTGTCTATCTATCTGTCTATCTATCTATCTATCTATCTATCTATCATCTATCTATCTATCTATCTATCTATCTATCTATCTATCTATCTCTATCTCTGTCTCCCTTCTCTTTATATATCTTTTTCTCCCCAGCTAACTAATGAAGAAGAAAATTATGAACATGAATATGAGCCTTATGTGGTCTTGCTTTAAAGTGATATTACATTACCTCTGTCCACATGATATTGTCCAGAAACACGTCACGTGCCCTCTCTAACTACAAAAGAGGTTAGGTTACACAGTGAGGTGATGCCCAGAAGGGAATCAAACAGGTTTTAGTTGTCATATAGGAAAACCTGTCACATCTTCTTTTCCAACTATGATTGTACGGATGTAAATAGGTAAAGAAACAAAAAAGTGTTGAGGATAGGAGACTAGTAAATAACAATAGTACATTGTTCATTGATATTGCTATACTGACTATGTCTCTTCATCATCTGAAATACTGTTTTATATAATAATCAATGTTTAGGGAATTTTACCTTGTTTATTTAATTTAATTTATTATTGTGTGTTTTTACACCAAGTATGTGGGTGAGGTGACAAAGTATGCGCTTGGAAGTAAGAAGACAACTTTGAGGGGTTAGTCCTCTCCTCTGACCTTTATAGTTCTGAGGATTGACCTCAAGTAATGAGACATGCACAGCAAAGTGCCTTTACCCACAACACTCTAAAGTGCTTATTTTTCACTAACTACTCCAACTGCTTACTTAGGCTAATTTAAGTTTAGATAAAAATTGTAAAGATAATACAGAGGGTTATCACCTACATTTCATATCTTACATAGTCATTCATCAAAACTACAAAGTTAATGTTATCATATCACTGTTAATTAAATTTCAGAAGTTCGTTCCACAAATTTTTCTATGGATGTCCCTTTTCTGTTCCAGGATGTGCATGAAAGACACTGTGCATGAGTCTTAATTTCCTTAATTTCCTTTGGTCTATCAGAGTTTCTCATTCTTTAGTTGTCCATTGTGACATAGACAGTCTGCCCATCTATCCTTTGAAGACTAGTAATCAGATCTGTGTTAGTGTGGAATGTCAACAGCTATGTGGTTTTGTGCCACTATTCTCAGGATTAAGGTGATATTGCGGATTTGGGGAAGAGTACCTGGAATTTGAAATGCTGTTATCATCACTACCTATAAGGACATGAGTGATATTAACACAGGTGGCAATAACCTTGATCACAAATAGAGGTACTATATTTTTTCCTCTTTATAATATGTGGAAAACCCACTACATATCAAGTGTGTGTGTGTGTGTGTGTGTGTGTGTGTGTGTGTGTGTGTGTGTG
>CABHPH010132097.1:0-15570 GCA_902168325.1 Peromyscus nudipes | reverse complement strand
TGTGTGTGTGTGTGTGTGTGTGTGTGTGTGTGTGTGTGTGTGTGTGTTTGAGAGAAAGAACATTCATGTGTGTGCATAGTGGCATGGAAGGGGAGGTGACTTATGGGCTCCCTCTAGGAGGGAAAACTATTTAGAATATTTAAAATTCCCCTGAGGAAAAATCCCTCTTTCATTTATTTAATTATTAATGTCAGTATTTATCTTATACTGTGGATTTTAATGAAATATCAAAAAAATTATGCTACTACTTAGTGTTTAGACATCAGTGCAAGCCATAGGGTACTGCTATACTTTGGGTGTTTCTAGCACATTTTAAGTCCTTGGCCTTTTAAGACTTTCTATTCTTCTTAACACAGTCCTAAAAATCAATAATTTTTCTCAGGAGTTCTGGTTTGTTTTATTGAAAAATGACATCTGGAAACCAAGGTCTGTGTCCACACCTGTCTTCATTTACAGCTACAAATAGTGAATGCGTATTGCTGACAGCTACATTGAGAAGAGTGTAGCATCAATGAAAATTCATCAACTTGAACAGGTACTGTGTGCACACACTGCCAAAGGTTGAGGACTAAATCTAGCTTTCCATTCTTGTGTAGTAATAGGTACTGTGTGCATACAATGCCAAAGGTTGAGGACTAAATCTAGCTTTCCACTCTTTTGTAGTAAAATTGCCTCATTTTATAGTATTTTTCCTATTGTTTTTGTTTTAAGTTTTCTTTGCTTTTTAATTTTAATTTTTACAATTTTTCTTTGACAATTTCATTCATGAATTTAATATATCCTGGGGTTTTGTAGTTTAATTTAGTTTTCTTTCTTTTTTTCCCAAAAAGGTTCTGTCCATGAAGAACCAGCTAGCTTTAAACTCACTATGCAGTTCAGGTTGGTCTTGAATTCATGATACTTCTTCGTTAGCCTCTTAAAAGCTGAGATTTCAACCCAGTTTTGTGGTACTATGCCTAGTTCTCATTTTTCAAAATTTGTATTCACTGTTTTAACCATAATATTTTGAATCCTACCTTTGCACAGAATATCATATAGTAAATTATATGATTTTATTGACATCTCAAGTGTTTGTTAAGGAAATTTTGGAATAGTTAGTATGATAACACAGTTTGAACTATTGAATTGGCAAAAAAAGAAGAGATTTAGCATTCTTAAATAGCAAGACTAAATTAAGCCATTCACTGTGTGGCTTTAGTGGAAGACGACATAAAGATGAGATCATTTAAAAAAAAATCATAGAAAAATATGAAGGTTCTTTAAATAGTCATGATGATTAAAATATCCAGTTAATGTTTTGTTTTTTGGAAACATTCCATGCTATTTTCTAATTCCTTTTAGTGAGATCAGGAGGAAAAAATATTATGCAATATAACCTTAATTAGTAAGGAAAGAAATGGAATCAATACTGTCCTAACTTTTCATTTTCTCTCCCTACAGAAGTTTCGATTTTTATAGTCTTATTTTCACAGGCAAAGTGGCGATAGAACAGTAACTATCCATAACAAATTTTGAAAAATAACATGATTTCTCACCTATCTAGAAAGAAAATTCTTTAGGGGCATGCTTATGAGTTTTCTTTCTATTATTTGTAGCCCTCTCTTGGAGACTAGGAAATCACTTTTATTGTACTAGTGCCTTTGTCTGTTTCTATTTGGCATTATTGATTTGTCTCTACTCCATTTATTTCTGAGCACAGAACTGCACGAGAACTGATTGTTTAATTTGTTGTTTGTCAAAAACACATCGGTAAGGTTTAGGGATGAGCACTTGCTAACTTAGGCTCAACTGTGCATTACTTCTGAATTCTCACCTTGCCACCCACCCCATGATTTAACTTAGGAAAATAACATAAACAACTTTTTAGAATTATATTTCTTAGCAAAATCTGAAAAGTGCCAGATCATATATGTCCTCAGAAAATTCTCATTAGGTTGTAAGATAATCAGGAGTGTGAATTATTTTCTTAGTAAGAGAAAAGTATATAATTTTAAATGTACAAATTGTAAAAATATTATAAATACAATTAAAAAATGCCAAATTGCCTATTGCTTAAATATTTTTAAATTTATCTTATTTTAATATATTAGATTATAAGCTCACTGATCAAATTATTCTATCTCCAGTCCCACTGAAATTTCCCTAGAAACACCCTTACAGACCTACCCAGAGGTGTGTCTCCTAGTGATTCCAGACCTAATCAGGGTAGAAATTGAGATTAACCATAATAGAAACCTGCAGACAATTATGGCCATACCACCTCAGAGTTTATAAGAATGGTAGCCAGGTAGGTCTCTTATTATTCATGTTTTTGTGTAGTCAGAATTAGTAGCAAGTAACCTCTAAATAAAATTTCACATTTGCTTGTAAATCCAAGTAACCCTAGGTAACTGTGGGCAACTCTATTATCCAAAGACCACCCAACATCCACTTCTGCAGTGTGAGTTTACTATTACTCCAATAAGAATTCTTACCTAGGGGCAGGGGAAAGGGCTCAAAGCTGAGCACTGGCTAGTCTTCTAGAGGACCCCAATTCTATTCTCAGTACCCCTATGCGTGCTCACAGTTGTTTGTAATTCCAGTTCCTGGAAATGTGATCCCTTCTTCTGTTTTCTTTGGAAACTGCACACACTTAGTGCATAGACATAGACATAGGCAAACCCCTTTCATATAAAATGAACAAATAAATACTTTTAATTTAAAATTTTTATCTAGTCTCATCTAGTTTTATCTGTAACTTGGAACATACAGCTATGATAATCATTAACAGGAAGAGTTTTACTGTTGTGGTGTTATTTAACATCAACAACACAGTGTTGTTAGGTGTGAGAAGAAAATAAATCCCATTTTCATATGTATGAGACACAGCAAATACCAATGATTCATTACTAGGGCGTTTAGAATTATCTGTTCAAAATGGCTTGTGACTGTCGTAATATCTGAGCAAATATTTGTTCTCTTTTCCTTTTTCTACTCCTGTAGATGCTGCTTCTCACTTGCACTAAAACTGTATGTACCCTCTATTGGGGATGGAAAGGCTTGAGATGAAGAGCATGTACACTGTGTGTGTCCTCTATTGGGAAATGAAAGGCTTGAGCTGAAGAGCATCTACACTGTATGTGCCTTCTATTGGGAAATGAAAGGCTTGAGCTGAAAAGTATCTACACTGTGTGTGCCCTCTGTTGGGGGATGGAAAGGTTTGAGATGAAGAGCATGTATACTGTGTGTACTCTCTGTTGGAAAATGAAAGACTTGAGCTGAAGAGCATATACACTGTGTGTGCCCTCTACTGGGGATGGAAAGGCTTGAGATGAAGAGCATGTACACTGTGTGTGCCCTCTATTGGGGAATGGAAAGTCTTGATCTGAAGAGCATCTAAAAGCTGCTTTTGCATAAACAACAGTGTCATAAACCTTCTGACACTGTTGAAACTCTAGGCAATGAGCAGAAGAAAAACAGAAAAGGAAATGTATGGATGAATGTGTGTGTGTGTGTGTGTGTGTTTGTGAGTGTGTGTCTTCTGTGTATGTATCTACTCTGTGTTTACATGTGCATTTGATTTCTTATATGATTTAATGTGTCCTTTCTAAAAGTCAGACGTTGTCAGTGTGTTAGTATTAGGAGTTGGGCCCTTATGGAGTGATCAGCTCATGTGGTTTCTTTCCTAATGAATATGGTTAACTGCTTTAAAAAAAGGGCCTTACACTTTTGACTAGCTTGTCCTTCTGCCTTCTGCTCTGTGAAGACACAGTATCCATGCCTGACATCTGAATCCCTTAATATACAACTTTACCCACTCTAGAACTTCTGTTCTTCCGGAACAGAAGTAAACACATTTCTGGCCTTTATGAATTACCAAGCTTCAAACAGGATGCAAAAAGATCACACAGTGCCTAATGCACCTGATTATCGCGACACTCAATGGGAAAACATTTCCATTTTGTTCCATAAGAAAGGAAGACAATAACCCGACCACTAAACTTCACAAACCAAACTCAAATATGAGAGCTTTTTCATTTGCAAATGCTGATATATATGAAAGCATAACACAGAAAGGTGTTAGGTACTTGAGAAAAATGTTTTGTTTATTATACACCATGGCTTAAGGCAATTTACTCCTGAATGCTAAGTAAAAAATAAATGTTCTTTGAAGTAGATGCAGATAGTGCTTTTCCAAAGAATTCATTCTTGGTTTACTACTATCACTAAAGCTGTAAACAAAATGTGGAACTCAAAAGTCCATGTTAAAACCATCCAGGAGCACATGGACAGTAGAAAAGGTGCTATGGTATATTTTGAAATGTAAACAGGGATTATTCTCTAACCTTAGTTACACAGTATATTAAAAAGTAAAATAGGTTGAACTAGATCCATCCTAAAAGACACAGTTACCAAGCATATAGTACAAATACAGTTCTTGACGTAAGAATTCAGACTGATTCATTTGTGTTCTTATGTGATTAGAGACAATCCACCATTGGCCATGGAGGTGCCTATACATGTTGTGCATTCAAGAAATACAAAGCCCTGACCACTCTTTACCTGCCCATTACCAAGAGTTTTCTCTGGCTCAAGCAAACAATACAGCATCTCTCCCCAAAAGCAAACTGCTTCCACTTAGCATAAAAGCTGTGACTTTACCATGCCTTGATCTTTCCTGTGACACAGCCTGTGCATTCCCTCATGGATCCTACATAGTCCCAGAACTGTTACCAGATAAAATAAAGAGTGTCCATGTAAATGTGAATTTCAGATAAACTGTGATGTTTTTAGGGAAAGTGTACTTCAACATCACACTGCACTTATCAATAATGAGAAAATACTTCACTAAAATTCACATTTAATTGTGTCTCCTGTGCTTTTAATCCACGAGATATCTAAAGTACAGACTGATTTGGCATTGTTGTGATTAATATCAATGCCCTTTGTCTATGACATAACATTTAAACATTTACCAGGCTAAGCTCACCTCTAGAACAAAAACAAAATCATGCATTCAGTAAAATATAGCTATATAAGGCCTTAAAGTTGTTTAGAACCTATTTTGCTTGGGTCTCTTCCACTGCTTTGAAGCAGGGATATTATTCTTGTTCTAAGTTTTCATGGATATTTCAAGAAAGAACAGCCTTGGTAGAGTATGTCCATCTAAGGGCCAGATCTGTTTATTGTTCAGTGTAATGATGATAATGTTCACTTTTGTTGCAATGTTCATTATTGAGAGCCACTGGTAGCAAAAGACCATGAGAGTATACAGCAAGTAACAACTAGAGTTCAGAAGGTCAACCTATCAGAACTAGAGGTTCTGTTAGAGGAAACCATCATGCAAGGAGTTATGGAAATACTGCCTTTTGAATGAATTGGCTGTCTCTTGTTGTAAACTTCTTGTGCAATAACAGCTATGATTCTCCCCATTTACTGTGCATTTCCATGTTATATGTACATGTAATCTCATGATTGCATCTCAACCTTGAGCACAACTTTCCCTATACATTTGGGGTAATTGGATAACTTTCCCCAGCTGTGTTTATTTTTCATTAACATACATCTGGCCAGGGCCATTCTCCAGACAAAAGTATTTCAGCTAAGATACCTTTTTATCCAAGGACAAATGCAGATAGATAAACATTAGTTCATCTCATTTACAGATAAGAGAAAATAACCACTAACAATTAAATCCTCATTTGTTTACCTTCATCCCAGGTTATTTACACAATACCCTAATTTAAGAGATGTACTGCTCACATTTCTGGGATGATGTTTTAGCCACTTACAAGTTACTGAGTTAAGGTAGTTATTTCCCACTGACTTAAAGAGATTTCTGACAAGGCCAGGTGGATGATAGGTACTAAGCATCATTTCTTATGCAAATTCACTCTCTCTTTTGGGTTGTAATTGGAAGATGACAATTATTGCTTTCTGTATGGATCCTTATCACCTCTCTCTGCAACCCTGAAAACTTCAAGTCTTGCATTGCTTTGCTGACGAGTTACTGCTTGTGCATATATACTGGTTACCCCACAGCACCTGAGGAAACCGATTTAGAAGAACAAAGATGAGGATGGAGATGGAAAGAACCAGATAGATATGAGAGAACAGCAGGAGGGACTGAGAGCAGGAGGGACTGGGAGGAGCTAAGTATGAGAACAGAAAAGAAACTGTGTAGGTAGAATTTACTTAGAAGAATAAAGTGAATGGATTAAAGAACACAGTGTGCTTAGCTTCATTTTATATCCCTCAGATTAGAATCCTAGCCACTTGTACCTTCTGTATTGGACCCTGGTTGAAATCTCCTCAGGGCAGGCACCTGTGGAGAATCACTAGTTCAGGTAGGTTGATTGAGCCCTATATAATCAAACCCCCAAAAGTGATGAGTCTCTCCTATAATGCAACTGCATACAATTATCACACAGCTCTTTTTGTGTTGCCATACAGAAAACAGGCTTTTGGTAAATGACATAAATACTCATATCTGATATTGCTGTAGGTAAAACCTGATCTTACGTCTCAGGGCTGGGTATTTTCTTCTGCTTACTAGCACTCAGGAAATGGGGTGGGCCAATAGTTTGCAACTATATATAACAAACCTCTTTATACCTCTTAAAGAGAATTTTGACACTGGTGTGTTAATATCATATCCATATTATATGTTTTGGTTCTGGAGCATTTCTCCAAAATCCAGGTTAACCATTTCTCATTAAGAAGCTGTAAGCCATTCCAAGAAGCTATCCATGTCCACTGTCTTCATTTGTTTTCTATTGCTGTGATAAAACAACATGACCAGAAGCAACTTGAGTAGGAAATGGTTGGCTTGAAGGTTACAGGATGTCATTATGGGAAGCCAAGGCAGGAACGTAAAAGCAGTAACTGAAGTCAAGACGTGGAGATACATTGTTTACCTGCTTGATCTTTCTGGCTGGCTCAACTAGCTTTCTTATACACCCCAGGATCATCTGCCCAGGTATGGCACTGTCCCAGTGGTCTAGCCCTTCTCCGTCAATCAGCAATCAAGAAAATATTCTAAAGACTTGCCTACGAGTAATTGAGGTTCCTTGTCCCATTTGACTCTAGCTTATGTAAAACTGACAAAAGAAAAAGCTAACTAGGACATCTGCTTTGGATTCTTGAACCTTTTTCTTTTCTGAGTAATGCTAAAATGTAAAGTGCCTTGTCTTCCTCCACCTGAACCTCCATCATATTGTATGTCCTATATGTACAATTTCCCTATGCATGTAGGACGCTGTAGCCCAGGCTGGCATAAAGCCCTCCTGAGTCCTTGGATTACCGTTGTTCTCTTTTACACCTGGTATCCCATAACATTTTATCCACCAGACATTAAATTCCATGAAAGTAGATACTGAAGTTGAATATAACTGTATTATTTAGAATTTCATACTTCTATGATGAAATACTCAATGGAAGCAATTTAAGAAGAAGAAGTTAACTTGGGCTCAATATATTTAGGGGATGGTTCCATCGTAGTGGTTAAAGCAGCTTGGTATGTGATGGTGAGTGCATGCAGCTTGTTCACATCATAGTTGACCATGAAGGAAAGAGTTCAGGCTGGAAACAGGTCAGGCTATTACACTGAAATGCCCATCCACAGTGACCCATCACTGTTATACATGCTTCCTGTCCCAAAGGTTCCACAACACTCCCAAAACAGTGTCAACAGCTGAGGACCAACTGTTCAAACATATGACTATGGGAACATTTCACATTCAAACCACAGAAATTACCTGGGACAATAGTTGTATAAAATAAACTTAAACTGGATTATTTGTTGAAAAGAGAGTTAATGAAACTATAGGAAAAAATAATTTCTTTCTGATATGTTTGGTTAATTTTTAGGGGTGGAGATAGCGACTATTATGTAGTCCTGGCTGGCCTGGAACTCACTTTGTAGACCACGCTGGCTTCAAAATCACAGAGACCTACCTGCCTTCACCTCCTAACTGCTGGGATCCAAGGTGTGTGTCACCATGTCTGGCTTTGGTTGATATTTTTCAAACAAGTGGTGTTTGAACAGTGGTGTAATCTATACAGTGTTATGTTGGGAGACATGGTGGGTAATAAAAGGTACAGTCCCAATATTTTTTTATGTTATTCTCTTTCAAAAAGTCTTTTCCTATGTAGTTAGCTGAATTTAAGATCTGAAAGATGTCCTCTCTGCCTTTGAGTTACTTTTAATTACTAATTTAAGTTCAGACATTTTCTGCAGAAGTGGAGTTTTAAATATAACAATGAGAGCAGTTATGAGACTGTCAGGTAAAAGTCTAATGGATGGGTATAAGCATTGAAACAGAGATTTCCAGGTGCCATGACCTCAATTGTAACCCACTAACATCCATACATAAAAGCCCTAGCACCTGATATGACAGTAATCAGAGATAGAGCCTTCCAGATGAGTATGGTTAAATTGAACCATAGGCTAGAGCCCAATTCCTACAGGACTGATGAGTATGCAGCGACCTCCTGCCCTCGGTTACATAGGGAATGGTTACATGAGGACTTACTTGAGGAAAACAGCCATGAAGTGCTTACACCAGAGCTCAAACTGAACAAAAGCTTAGCCTTGAACTTCCAGACTCCAGAACTGTGACAATGAAAGCTTACATGCTTAAACAATGAAGTCTGGTGCATTTTGTCACGGCAGTAAGTAGATGAATATGGCAAGCATCTTAGGAACTGTACCTTCATTTTTAATGAAGAAAATAGTTATTTTTTATCATAGATATACTTGAATAAATTTGGCAACAATAAACAGGGATGTTTATAGTTAAGGCAAAAGAAACAACAAAAAATTCTGTTGTGGAACAGAAAGATTACCTTTGCTCACGGTTTTAGAGATGTTCACTGATCATGGAGAAAGAGAGTTACCAGGCAGGGAAGTTCACATGATGGTAGTCGAGGGAGCTGAAAAGGGCACTCAGCTCACTTCCTCATGTTTTCTGTCGGCTGATGGAAGGGTATCACCTGCAGTCTGGGTGAACCTTCCTTCCACAGTTAACCCTGAGGACCTGCCTTTATGGACATGTCACTGATTTGCCTCCCTAAGCTCCGAGGTGGCTCTAAGTCTAGTCAAGTTGACAGGGAAGATGACCCATCAGAGTAACTCGCTATGAACCCAGGGAGAAAAGCCTTCAACAGCCTAAACTTTTTAAGCTATTAGTGGCAATCTAAAATTAGAAAAAGTATTCATTTTAGTAAGCCAATCTAGTGTTCCAAAATTGTTTTACAATGTAATTGGAAAGCAAGTTTTCTATATTAATCCAATTGCTGAAACTAGCATAGTTATGTAAAGTTAAATTTGAATGAGAAGAGTTGCCCATTTCTGAAGTATTTATATAACATGTGAGGATAAAATATAATGTCAAGTTTCTGGACAGGCTCTACAATATACATTTATTGGTGTATATTTTTGCTTCATTAACCTACATGAAGCTCAATTTCCATTTCTCTTCTTAAGCTCCATAAGAGAATGTTTAAATTTAATTGTTAATAGGAAGGAGATTTTTATCTCAGAATTCTCAAGAGAGAGAAAGAGATGCAATAGGACACAATATATTATATGAATTGACTCACATATCTGGGGAGACTGATAAGATCTTTCACTTGATGTAGAAGTTGAAGACCCAGTAAACCTGGCTGTACAGTTCTGAGAAAAACAGCTTACTAATAATAGAACAGGATAACTAACAATAACCATGGGAGATTGGATCAGATATTAAAAAATATTTTAACCTGAAAATAAATTGTTAGCATATGGCTATGTTTTGCTAATCATTTTTGCTTACTTAGAAAGAAAGCTGAGACAAGTCAAGTAACTTACACAACATAGTTCTGATTGTTAAATCTAGATTTTATTAAGTATTATCAATAAATACAAATACTGCTAACACTAATTTAAATTTTATAGCAATATAGATTTCTGTTTCCTAGTTTTCAATAATAGTACTTTAATATTTTTTAAATGTTAGTTTGTGTCCAGCATTCTACTCAACACTTCATAGGCATTCTAATAATCCATTGATTCTAAAATAAATTTTTATTATTTTAACACTTTAAATCTGGATCATCTTATAATTACTGTTAGACATCTGACTGAATCAAAGTTATGTGAACAACAATAAAAAATGGTGCATGCCTATAACCCCTGCATTCGGGAAGCTGAGGGAGGAGGAATGTGAGTTCAAGACCAGCCTGGGCCACACAGAGTGACTTTGAAGGAAGCTTGGACTGCATAGCAAGGCCTTACACCGAAGCAAACCAATGTAAAACAAAAGAAACAAAACTGATCGCACACTGCTTTCCCTCTTACTGATACATAAGACCGCAAGTGATACAGTGTTCTTACTCATAACCCAGTTACTTTTGAGTGACTTTTCAAGAAAACTTAGAATTAGGATAGCTACCACAGGGCAATAATCTCAATTTTTCATCATTCCTTTACATTGTTTTTGGGGGGTTGGTTTGAGTTTGAGGGTTTTTCCAGACAAGTCCCACTTTGTTGCCTAGACTGGCTTTCACTGTGTAGCACAGACTGTTCAAACTCACAGAGATCCTCCTGCGTCACACTCCTGAGTGCTTGAAATTATAAGCACATCCATCTTTGATACACACACACACACACACACACACACACACACACACATACACACACACACCAAGATTTCCAAAGGAAACCCAGTGGGAGTATTTTCTCTCTGCCTGGACATCTAAATATTTAAATATAATAGTGTTGCCTGATTTGATTTTCTCAGTCAAACACCATACATATGTGTCATATAGTGTTAGTTGCAGAAGTACAAAAATAAATTTGGGGCCATGAATTTCTAATAGTTAAAAAGTGGAGGGGGCATTGAAACTGATCAAAACACAAGTCATTGAAAGAACTGAATAGTTTAAATCTGAATGTTATATAAGAATGCCAGGCCCTCACCCTAGATCCCTTCCCTGGGCGCCAGCCACCCCTGAGAAGACCTGCTCACCTTGGCCCCAGATTCTGGCCAGCGGGCAGGCTCCCTTCTACCCCCACCCCTACTGGGAAGGCCCCCCTTCTCCAAGATTCCCTGCAGTCTCCAAGCCCTGCCCCCAAATCCAAAATCCCCGGAGAGCCCCACAACTTCCTGAGACTTAGAGACGCGCCCCACCTCCTATCCTGTCCCGGACTTCCCTTCTGGACAAAGGTGAGTGCCCGCCCTCACCCTAGATCCCTTCCCTGGGCGCCAGCCACCCCTGGGAAGACCTGCTCACCTTGGCCCCAGATTCTGGCCAGCGGGCAGGCTCCCTTCGACCCCCACCCCTACCGGGAAGGCCCCCCTTCTCCAAGATTCCCTGCAATCCCCAAGCCCTGCCCCCAAATCCAAAATCCCCTGAGACCTCCGCCATGTCCTGAGACTTAGAGACTGGCTCCAGCTCCCATCCTGCCCCGGACTTCCCTTCTGGACAAAGATCCCATCCTGCCCCGGACTTCCCTTCTGGACAAACAGCTGCCATCTTGCCTCGGACTTCCCATCTGGACAATAACTCCCATCCTGCTTCGGCCTTCCCATCTGGACAACAGCTCCCAACCTTCCTTGCACTTCCCATTTGGACAAGAGAGTCCCATCTGGACAAGAGAGAGAGACTTCCCGCATCTGTCAGCTCTTTCTGCACCAAGTGCACCGATAAGACCAAGATCGAGCACAAGGAGATGGGCAGACGTCAAGGCAGAAGTACATACAACAAAATGAAGAGCAATACAGCATCACCAGAACCTAGCCCTCCTCCAACATCTAGAGCTGATCATCAAAAATTGGAAGAAGCAGAAGAAAACAGCCTTATGAATAACATCATGAAGAAGGTAGAGGCTTATATAGAGGAACAGACAAAAAAATGGCAAGAACGCTGTAAAAACCTAGAGGAAAGGACAATTAAAGTAGAAGAAAACAATAAAGTCCTGGAAGAAAACAATAAAGCACTGAAAGAAAGCCATGAAAAAGCAATGAAACAGGTCCAAGACCTGCAAACGGAAATAGAAAAAATGAAGAAGACACAAACAGAGGGAATGCTGGAAATAGAAAATCTAAGTAAACGATCAGGAACTTCAGACGCAAGTATAACCAACAGAATGCAAGAGATGGAAGAGAGGATCTCTGGCGTTGAAGATAAGGTAGAAGAAATAGATTCATCAGTCAAAGAAAACACTAAAGCCAACAAAGTCATGACCCAAAATGTCCAAGAAATCTGGGACACCATGAAAAGACCAAACCTGCGAATAATAGGGATAGAAGAAGGAGAAGAATACCAACTTAAAGGCACAGAAAATATATTCAACAAGATCATAGAAGAAAACTTTCCCAACTTAAAGAAGGAAATGCCAATGAAGATACAAGAAGCCTATAGAACACCAAACAGACTAGACCCCCAAAAAAAGTCCCCTCGCCACATAATAATTAAACAACTAAACATACAGAATAAAGAAAGAATATTAAGAGCAGCAAAGGAAAAAGGCCAAGTGACCTATAAAGGCAAACCCATCAGAATAACACCCGATTTCTCAATGGAGACTTTGAAAGCCAGAAGAACATGGACAGATGTAATGCAGACACTAAGAGACCATGGATGCCAGCCTAGACGAATATACCCAGCAAAACTTTCAATCATCATAGACTGAGTGAACAAGACATTTCAAGACAAAGCCAGATTTAAACAATACTTATCCACAAACCCAGCCCTACAGAAAGCACTAGAAGGAAAATTCCAACCCAAGGAAGTCAGATACACCCTTGAAAACACAGGCAATAGATAACACCACAGCAGTAAACCCCAAAGATAAGAAGTACAGACACACTACCACCACAAAATAACAGGAATGAACAACCACTGGTCATTAATATCTCTTAATATCAATGGACTTAATTCGCCTATAAAAAGACACAGGTTTACAGAATGGATACGAAAGCAGGACGCATCTTTCTGTTGCATACAAGAAACACACCTCAAATACAAAGACAGACACTACCTAAGAATAAAAGGCTGGGAAAAGACTTTCCAATCAAACGGTCTTAAGAAACAAGCAGGTGTAGCCATCCTGATATCCAACAAAATAGACTTCAAACTAAAATCAATCAAAAGAGATCTAGAAGGGCATTACATATTCATCACAGGAAGGATCCACCAAGAGGAAGTTTCAGTTCTGAACATTTATGCCCCAAACACAAGGGCACCCACATATGTAAAAGAAACACTACTAAAGCTTAAACCACATATAAAACCCCACACATTAATAGTGGGAGACTTCAACACCCCACTTTCACCACTGGACAGATCTCCTAAATGGAAACTTAACAGAGAAATAAAGGACTTAACTGATGTCATGACCCAAATGGACTTAATTGATATCTACAGAACATTCCATCCTAACAAAAAAGAATATACTTTCTTCTCAGCACCCCATGGAACCTTCTCCAAAATCGACCACATACTTGGCCACAAAGCAAATCTCAACAGATACAAAACAATTGGAATAGCCTCCTGTGTTCTATCAGACCACCAAGGTTTAAAGTTAGATTTCAACAACAACAAAAACTACAGAAAACCTACAATCTCATGAAAACTGAATAATGCTCAACTGAATCACCAATGGGTTAGGGAAGAAATAAAGAAAGAAATTAAAGAATTCCTAGAGATCAATGAAAATGAAGACACCACATACCCAAACCTATGGGACACTATGAAAGCAGTGCTAAGAGGGAAATTCATAGCACTAAATGCTCACATAAAGAAGTTGGAGAAATCTCACACTAGTGACTTAACTGCACACCTGAAAGCTCTAGAACAAGAAGAAGCAAAGTCTCCCAGGAAGAATAGACGCCAGGAAATCACCAAAGTGAGAGCTGAAATTAATAAAATAGAAACAAAGAGAACAATACAAAAAAATCAATGAAACAAAGAGTTGGTTCTTTGAGAAAATCAACAAGATAGACAAGCCCTTATCCAAACTAACCAAAAGACAGAGAGAGAGCATCCAGATTAACAAAATCAGAAATGAAAAGGGGGACATAACAACAGACATTGAGGAAATCCAGAGAATCATCAGGTCATACTTCAAGAACCTCTATTCCACAAAACTGGAAAATCTAAAAGAAATGGATAATTTTCTGGACAGGTACCACATACCTAAGTTAAATCAAGACCAGATAAACTATTTAAATAGTCCAATAACCCCTAAGGAAATAGAAACAGTCATTAAAAGTCTCCCAACCAAAAAAAGCCCAGGGCCAGATGGTTTCAGCGCAGAATTCTACCAGATCTTCAAAGAAGAGTTAATACCAATACTCTCTAAATTGTTCCACACAGTAGAAACAGAAGGAACATTACCAAACTCCTTCTATGAGGCTACAATTACCCTGATTCCTAAACCAAACAAGGATACAACAAAGAAAGAGAACTACAGACCGATCTCCCTCATGAACATTGATGCAAAAATACTCAATAAAATACTGGCAAACAGACTCCAAGAACACATCAAAACAATTATCCACCATGATCAACTAGGCTTCATCCCAGGGATGCAAGGGTGGTTCAACATACGAAAGTCCGTCAATGTAATACACCATATAAACAAACTGAAAGAAAAAAACCACATGATCATCTCACTAGATGCAGAAAAGGCATTTGACAAAATCCAACACCCCTTCATGATAAAGGTCTTGGAGCGATCAGGAATACAGGGAACATACCTCAACATAATAAAGGCAATTTATAGCAAGCCAACAGCCAACATCAAATTAAATGGAGAGAAACTCAAAGCAATTCCACTAAAATCAGGAACGAGGCAAGGCTGTCCGCTCTCCCCATACTTATTCAATATAGTACTTGAAGTTCTAGCCAGAGCAATAAGACAGCATAAGGAGATTAAGGGGATACAAATGGGAAAGGAAGAAGTCAAGCTTTCCCTATTTGCAGATGACATGATAGTATACTTGAGTGACCCCAAAGATTCAACCAAGGAACTGATACAGCTTATAAACACCTTCAGCAACATAGCAGGATACAAGATCAACTCAAAAAAATCAGTAGCCCTCCTATATACAACTGACAAAGAGGCTGAGATGGAAATCAGAGATACATCACCCTTTACAATAGCCACAAATGACATAAAATACCTTGGGGTAACACTAACCAAGCAGGTGAAGGACCTATATGACAAGAACTTCAAGTCCCTGAAAAAAGAAATTGAAGAAGATGTCAGAAAATGGAAAGATCTCCCATGCTCATGGATAGGCAGGACTAACATAGTAAAAATGGCAATTTTACCAAAAGCTATCTACAGATTCAATGCAATCCCCATCAAAATACCAACACAATTCTTCACAGACCTGGAAAGAATAATACTCAACTTCATATGGAAAAACAAAAAACCCAGGATAGCCAAAAGAATCCTGTACAATAAAACAACCTCTGGAGGCATCACGATCCCTGACTTCAAGCTCTACTATAGAGCTACAGTAATAAAAACAGCTTGGTACTGGCATAAAAACCGACTTGTGGACCAATGGAATCGAATTGAAGACCCTGACATTAATC